>JALIZH010017283.1:0-95192 GCA_030522465.1 Rhipicephalus appendiculatus | reverse complement strand
GCCACACCTAAATAAACCACCCCGACGAGTACAGGAATGCTCAGGATTTCGCCGGCCATCCACATGTGTTCTTGGCAGTCCCCTTGTAGCCTAGTCCATGACGTGTCGCTTCGCCAAAAGCACACCCACACCTCCACCTTTCCGGCCTGCAGCGGACCGGTTATTGCCTGCCTATTGCCAGTCGAGGTGTGCAGGTGGCTCTTCAGGTCCCGGAAGTGGGTTTCCGCTACTGCAAACAGGTTAACTTTTTCCGCTGCGATGGTCCGGTATAGCTCTTCCCATTTTTGGGTCTTCCGTGCCCCGTGGAGGTTGAGAAACCCCACGGTGGCTACAGGTACGTGCCCGTGTCGGTGCGGGCGGCGTCTACGCCTCAGCGTGGCATCTGTGTGGCAAGCATCAGGTGGTGCTTCACCAGTTCCCCTACTGAGTGGTACATGGCAGGCGGGACGGGCTGGATGCTCCGTGGGAGTACCGCCGGAGGGTGCATCCAGGGTGGCGGCGGGACTTTCATCGGTTCTTGTGGTGTCTGAGCTTGGGTTGGAGGACATTGGAGCCTGTCGGTTTGTGCAACCGTCTGGCTGCTTCGGTACTTTGGGTGAGGCCGCTGATGCCTGCGCTCCTGGGACTTCTGCACTTTGGGATGTGACTGGGTGCGACGATGGCGATGCCCGCGCAGGGGACCAACGCCATCTAGCGGAGACGTGGGCCCCCTTACTGATGACGTATATTCACGGGCCCTCGGGAGCGCCCCGGCCTGGAAAGAATTTCCTCTAGGTGGTGTTGGCCTTTGCCTTGATGCCCGCGAGGGTTTTTGAATGACCGGGGGGGGGTGGCGGTACGAAGGGATGACCGGCCAGCTGCGGTAGGGCGTGTCCGGTACGATCGACATGTACTCCCTCACCCGCTGTCCCCAGAGATGAGTGAGGGAGAGAGCACAGCCGGTCGTCCAGGCGATGACCTTGCGCCGTGTTGTTCAGGCGCCACACGTGGTTGAACGCTGTTTTGGTGATCCGCAGAGAGATGGACGTTTCCCCCGCCTCGGCGAGGGTAGGGCCCACTTGGGAGGTGTGAGGGAGTCTATAGTACTCCCGTACGGCGTTCCGATGATCGGTGTCCTAGGCAGCCAGCTGGCAGGCACTCAGCGAAGCCACCGGTGCGCGGCTGATGCGACGGCGTTGTAGACGCGTAGGGCAAGAGCCGTGGTGCATCCGCGGCCGCGCCCAAGTAGTCTGCGAGCCGCGCTGAGTACCTTGCGGTTGCCTTTCCTCAGTTCGCTGACAGCAGGCCGCCAGCTGAGAGGGTTGTCGATTGTCACTCCGAGGTAGCGCACCGTCTTGCTCCATTCGATGGGGAATCCCCGGAGCGAGAGCCGTGGTGTGCTGAAGCGTGTCGACGCCAGCGGGTGGACGAGCAGAGCCCCCGTCTTGTTGGAGGCGAGCGTCAGTCCGATCCCACTGAGAAATGCGTCGACCGCATCGATGGCGACCTGGAGTGAGTCGAGCAGAGCGGATCGGCGGTGGCCGGGGCCGCAGGCAAAAAGCGCAATGTCATCGGCGTAAATCGCCGCACTCACTTCACAGGGAGTGTCGCACGGGATATAATCCGGCAGCTTGGACAGTACCAGGTTAAAGAGGAAGGGACTGAGTATGCTTCCCTGGGGGACGCCAGCAGTGACGGGGCGAGGGCCGCTGATCGCGGAACCCACATGAACACGAAGGGGGCGGTCGCCCAAGAAGCCCTCGTCGTAGGACGGCATCCGCCCACACACACCGAGGTCACGAAGAGCGTCCAAAATCGATGCGTGGGGCAGGTTGTCGAAAGCGCTCTTTACATCGAGGAGCACTAGAATGCCGTACTCGCCGCGGAACTGACGAGGGTGGCAATCACGTCGGCGAGCGAGTCGAAGGTGCAGCGACTTGGACGGAACCCACTCTGCTCGGGTGGGAAGGCGTTGGTCGCGGTGGCTATCCAACGAAGGCGCTGTAGTGCCATGGCCTCCATGGCTTTTCCTGCAGCCGGAGTGAAACCGGTCGGTAGGAAGAGAGCTCCGTCGCCGGCTTCCGTGGCTTCTGGATCGGCACCACGAGCCGCTCGGGAGCAAACAAAAACCGCTCGGGAGCAAACACTAGCGCCGGCCTGTTGCTTGCGGAGAGAGGGGGGCAGTTCTTGGGGTGGCACTGGGCAGGCCAGAGGGGCGAAATTGTCCGCCAGCAAATCGGACAGCTCCTGCGTGGCGATTTTCATGGCAACCGCAACGCAGAGGGCCGGACAGCGTGGCACTTTGATGCGGACGACGGCAGTAAAGATAGGCCAGGCGCGAACGTGGTTCCGTGGAGAGCAGAGGCTCCCCAAGCTCTGGTTGCGGCGACGTCTGGCGTGCCTACGACATACTGTGTCTATGCAGTTGTACACCCGCCAATGTTCCGCACTCTGCGATCGCACCACCACGATCTGCGCCTTGCGTTGCGCAGCCCGAAGGTTTAGGAGGAGAGAGATGTCCGGTGCGGGGGTGCCCGCAGGCAGTGGGGTGCAGCGGGTGGTGGCTGCGTTGTGGCACTCGGCCAGCGCGGTGAAGTCTGTAGAGACTGGCACTGTAACACACAGTTCTCTGACCCCGCAGGGGCGTCTGCGCGAGCAGGCGTTTGGTGTGTGGAGACACCACGGACCCGAGCTAACGGGGGGGGGGGGGGGGGGGGTTTACCCCCTCACGCCTCGCCGTGCGTGGCTGAGCCGTGTCCGGGGGAAAAGGGGGATCCTGGGGGTTGAGCCGACGCCGGGTGATTGGACCTTTAAGGCCCCCCGGCTGAGGCAACACAGCCCTTTGGCCCCAGCTTCACGTAGACGGCACCCCCTGGGCTCACCCACCCAGGGGAAATCGGCAGTCGCCTTTTCCTGTCTCTCTCTCCCCTCATCTTCGTCTTTCTCTTTCTTTAAATCTTTTCTGTCTTCTCCTCTCTTCCATTTACTTCCAATTTTCCTGGCGGCAAGGGTTAACCTTGCGTGGTAATCCAACCTTGGCGAAACCATATTGGGTTATAGTGGCGGCGTACGACTGGCGTCGTACAGACTTTCTTCAAAGTTTTGTCGCGCCCCCCTTGTAGGGCTCCCTGGTGGGCGGTCAGCGCTGTTGCCGAACATAAATCATTATTCTTATGGCATCCCAAGCTTCTTTTTGTTTTTGATCGGCCTCAGAAGAGGAACCGCACCGAAGCAACCTTCGAATTTTTCATTACAAATCAACGCACCAAGTTTCCCCAAATACCACGTCATCCATAGTGAAAGGACTCCATGAGAAAACTGTCTCCATTTCTAGTGGCCAGGTGCCTCATAGATAAAATCGGTCCAAACTACAAAGCCTCGAAAATGTCTAGCGGGGATCTCCTCCTAGAACTAAATACAAGAATCAAGTACAAAAGTTGGAAGAACTTACCACTATTGGTGACAAACACATTACTACTTCAGCCCACAGGTCGCTTAACACAAGCAGAGGAGTGATATCCAAGGAAGATTTTCTTGGACTGAGTGATGAGGAACTCCTGGAAGGCTTTCAGGAACAGAACGTAACGAAAGTACAGAGAATAACAATCCGCAGAAATGATCAAGAAATTCCCACAAAACACCAAATCCTCACATTCGGAACAAGTGAAATGCCTACATCACTCGAGGCAGGCTACATCAAAGTAAATGTACGACCATATATACCCAACCCCAGACGATGTTTCAAGTGCCAGAGATTTGGACACGCCTCACACTCATGCAGAGGCAAAGAAACGTGCGCAAAATGCAGCGCCAACGACCATTCCGCTGAAAACTGCACATCTACACCAGAATGTATAAACTCAACGGAGAACATCCAGCATATTCGCGCTCCTGCCCATGCTGGAAAAAGGAAAAGGAAATCATTGCCCTGACTGTAAAAGAAAAGATCTCATTCTTCGAAGCACGAAAACGACTCACTGACCTTTCTAGGCGAAGCTATGCCGATGTGACGCAGGCGGGGGCAGCGTCACAGAGGCCTCAGACGTCCTCCGGTTCAGGGGCTGGGCAGTATCGAAGATACATGTATCTTAGATACTATCTGAGATACTCTTTGGGGTATCTTGTATCTGTATCGCGATACGCCTTGGAAAACGAGTATCTGTATCTGTATTTCCGATACATTCAATATTGTATCGTGTATCTTAAGATACAAGATACTGCTATAGAAACGCCACCCTGTGAAACAACAAACGTCGGCTGAACTCTGCTTCTCAACCTGATACTTCTGCCAGTATGCCACCTCAATAAAGCTAACTTTGTCTTTCCGCCAGAGTGCTCCAGTGAGCATAGGAAATAAGGTCTATACGCATCTCTATTGGTGGAGCAGAGTCACGTGATGGCGCTCGAGCCATCTCGACAAAACAAGCGCGTGAATTAACGCGTCTACGTGCAGCCGACTTTTTTTCTCGATGTTTTCTTTCTTTTTAGAGGTGTCGGTGCCATGAACCTTGTTTGTAGCCACGGTACTGTGCTGCGTACTCCAGTGCGTGCGACGTCTTTCGCTCAAATTCGGATGCGTCTATAGTATCGTTATCGATGTTTGTCTTTTGTGGTGCTTCGTCGCAAAGCCTCAAAATGTAAGAATAGGTTTGATTGCTACTCGCTGCTTTCACGCGGAGATTTGGCAGATCTCGTCGATGTAAGCTTGACTTGCACACTAGGAGATTGGACTTGTAAAAACTTTTCAGCGCGAGCAGGACGGAGCACACACGAAGAGGACACAATACGAGTGCTGTCCTCTTCGTGTGCTCCGTCCTGTTCGCGCTAATAAGTTTTTACAATGCATCATTTCCATCTCGCCCACCTCTCTAGCTTACTGAGGTTGACTTATATGCAAAAACAACCGTCGCACCACCGGTGTCAATGCTATATGCGATAGAACAAGCATTTACGTAACATATAATATTTGGGCTTACTGTATCTTTGTTCTTCGTGCTAAATTATGTAATGTTTGTTTTTGTTTTTAATTATAGCTTGATTGTTAGCGCAAGTGCTCTCTTTGCTGTCCTCCGTTTCCATCCCACACATTACCTAGGCCTCTGTGGAGTTTTTTTTCCCCAAGTATTTTGCCACCTCCTCCTCTATTACTTCTGTTATTTATTCTTATTTTAATTCAATGTGTCGTTGCTACTATTTACATATCTACACTCCATGTGACTTTTCGGTTCAGGCGATGTGAGGGCCGAGGTAAAATAATCTGAGCGTGCCTAGTGCTTACAGAAACAAAAATTCTGCTTAAAACAGCGAAATTGGGTTTGCATTATAATAATTGGCAATTATGACAACAAATCTTAAAGACGTTAGGAAGGGGATTTTACAAACATAATACCAAGTGCTACGGTTTTCTCATCAGCGTCCCTACGAGCCCTTCAGTGCTTCCATGGGCACCGAGTTTTCTATTGTCTGACCTTAACACATAAGTTGACGATACATCATGCTCTATTTTCATAGCTTGTAGGGGTGCCGCCTGTATCGTGTTCATAAAGGGGTGTCACGTAACTGGAACCGAATATTTACAAAGAAATGCTTAAACTCAACTGAATAAAACCAACGATGGGGTTTGCCGCCATGTAGCTCCCATTAGGGTATTTTTATTGCGCTTAATTTCTTAACTAAGATGAATGATGTCATTTCCGTTATTCATTTTGGGGCCAAGTGCGTTTCTTTATGTTTAGATGGCATTTTAAAACGACATATCTGATTTTTTTGTGGAAAGGTACACGCTACGTAGTGATTTTTCCGGCGTTTAATATAAAGCCGGAGAAATATGACCACGTTACTGTGCTCGTACGCTACTGTGCTGCAGCGCTCTGGAGACGTGCTTCGAGCAAAGCAACCGGCACTTGGACCGCGGCGAAATGAGTGGCCGTGGCTTAGGCATCGGCTCCACAGCGCGTCAGCATTTGTGCCCGCCACACACGGCAAAGAAACGCCATCGTCCCTGAGAAGCGACAGGCTGACGGTCCGCGCGCTGGTTGTTTCACTCGAAGCCCGTTTAAGAGCGCTGCATTACGATAGCGCATGAGCACAGTCAAGTGGTTTTATTTGGTGTTTCGCGTGCTTTCTTTAAAGAAAATATTACCATGCGGCATGTGCGCAGCCACAAGACAATCGCATCGGTCGTTTTTAAATGCGTTCTACGATGTGAAGAAGCGCACTGTGCTCTAAAGTGAATATTAAAAATGTTGCATAATTGACCATAGTTAATCAACCAACTAAGCGAAATATAAAAAGGCCAGAACGAGCGCCACGTGACGGTAAACTATATGCTATTGCTTTCAATGAGTCATGGTTAAACGCTTGTTTTTTTTTCTCTAATACTTGGTTCTACTTACGTGAAACACCATGTGTACTTATTCACTGTCATTTCTTATTGCGGAACTGCCTTGCTATTTGGCTTAGGTATATTCGCTTTCCATTTTTAGGTCGCTATAAAGTCCTTTTTTGTGTTCCAAAAAAGCAGATAATCAGGCTAGAAGTTGCAATAGCGAGAACAGCCGTGATATCCTGCGACGCTTTTTGCCACGTACAATATACATCTGGGAAGCTTCTGGGCGGCAGAAGTTCTCTTGGAGAGGAAATGGTAAAAGATTGCACTTTATTATGAACATGTTGCTAACGAACACTTTACGGAAGTTGATAGGTAGAATATGAAAAATCACTGCAGTTTTAGTCCTCAGTGAACTGTGAGCGGTGACTCGGTGGTTATCCTCTTCATATGATGCTTCACAAAAAATATCGTTACCAGCGTTGTTGGGTGATGCAGTACTACGAAAACGGTAATACGCTGACGGACAAAGTAGGACTCCGCACCGGTATTTGTGTGATCTTGGGGAGGCTTCTTATTGAAGTTCTTGCAAGTAGACGGCAACGTGCTAGCTGGTCACCAAGTAGAGCAGCGACACCCATAAAATACAAAGGCGTGATGTAAACAAATGCCAAAACCTTGTTTCGGAATGAAACTAATATACATTAAGCAAGAAAAACATAACTTTGGTTATTTCAATGAAATATCCGTTTGAATCCCAAAAGTTGGTCGCAGTTAAGACATTTTCAAAAAACGCTTTTGTACATAGGTATTTGTAGCGTCCTTATATAGATCTATAATAGCAAATTTACAAATGTATCGAAGTATCTTAAGATACGATTGGGAAGTATCGTATCGGATACATTCATTCCAGAAGTATCTTGTATTTGTATCTCCGATACTTCTTGCCCAGTATCTTGTATCGTATCGCGATACAATTTCAAAGTATCTTTGCCCAGCCCTGCTCCGGTTCCACACACAGTGGTCCGGTAGTGACTTCTCCCGCCCCCCTTGACGGTAGCAGCTTCCGCTGCTCCGTCCACCTCAAAGGGCCAGCAGACTCCGGTCCCGCTGGGCCCTAAACTCAACAGAACGCCAAGGCCAGAGACCCAGGTCTCTGTGCCACGCTCTCGATCCTCCAGCGCCTCCGAGAAGGCAATGGAGGTCGAAGCGAAAACCTCGGTGTCAACAACACCGAAGGACAAGCGCTCTCAGGAGCGCACCAAAAAAGACAAAATCCCCATAACTTTGTTCAGCAAAAAGCGATAACCTAAATGGTTATCGTTCTTGTATGAAGTTTAATTATTCAATATGTCACCTACTATTTTTTAAATAACGAAATATTTTACGTCTATAATTTCCACATTTTTACCTTAAAATGGCTTTTATTGTACACTGGAATTGCAGACGGCTACTACATAATTTAGGTGACATAAAGGACATAATAAACAAGGTCTCACCAATAGCATTCTGTCTTCAAGAAACTAACCTTGGAGCAAAACATAAACAAGTCCTCAAGGGGTTTACAGTTGCCCGAAAGGACCGAGAATAGTGCAGCCGTCACTCGGGAGGAGTAGCCGTTGCCGTCCAGGGCGCCACTCCTACTCGTGAAGTAAAACTCAACACACCTTTCGAGGCCGTAGCCTTCACCATTTTATCTCATAAAACGATCACCATCTGTTCACTTTATATTTCGCCCCACACGCAAATTACTGCTAAACAACTAGAAGATCTAGCAGAACAATTACCAACCCCATTTATTTTAGGTGGAGATTTTAACGCTCATTCTACTCTTTGGGGGTAGCGACAAAACTGATGAAAGAGGACAGACCGTTCAAGATTTTGTTTTGTCAAATGATATCTGCCTTTTAAATTCCGGTGCTTTTACTTATTTTTCACCAACCTCACGCACTTTTAGTTGTTTAGATCTCGCTTTCTGCTCACCAAGTCTTTTAACGACCTTAATTGGGAAGTCCTCGACACATCATATGGCAGTGACCATCAGCCTGCCATAATCAAACTCATACCGTCCTACGAAACATATGCGGCCAAACCACGCAGATGGAAATTGCAGCTCGCGAACTGGCCACTTTTTACTGAGAACGCAAAGCTTGAAGGGGTTTTCTCACCGGAACTTTCCGTTCAGGAGCTTAACGAAAGATTAAATCTGGGGGCAGAAAAAAGCGATACCGCAATCGTCCGGTGTTGTGCGTAAAAAATTAAATCCTTGGTGGACCAAAGAATGTACCGAAGCTAAAAAACAGCAAAACAAGGCCTGGGGGAACCTTACGAAGGTACCCTACATATAGCAACCTCGTAAGCTTTAAGCAGGCAAAAGCCAAAGCACGATTTATACGAAGGCAAGCGGAAAAGAGCTCATGGCAAAAATATATATCATCCATTAATAGTTCTGCGGCATCCAAACATATCTGGGATCAGGTGAGGAAGTTTAGAGGAGAGTACTTATCATACGCAATTCCACTGTTTACAAGCCCAGGCACACAAACAACACTACAAGACCAAGCAAACCTATTAGGTGAATTAGCGTCTTGAATTGGGCTGGTTGGTACATACTGAGTTTGAATGAAGAAACAGCGCTGGAACAGGACGGAGACGAGAAGACGCAGCGCCGTGTTTGTGTCTTCTCGTCTCCGTCCTGTTCTAGCGCTCTTTCTTCATTCAAACTATTAGGTGAACATTTCTATAATGTATCATCATCAACAAATCACACAAACGCTTTCCTCAAATACAAAGAATCCGCTGAAAAACAGAGCCTGCCCACTACGAGTGCTTCAAATGGATATTATAACCATCCACTCACACTTCATGAGTTAAACAGAATTATTTCGGCCGGTAAAAAAACGGCAACAGGTCCTGACCGTGTACACTACACAATGCTGGCCCATGTATCCCAAGCATCGACGGAGGTACTGCTCCCATTTTTGAACAAAATATGTGAAACTGGTACGATGCCGGAATGTTGGAAAAACACAATAGTCATACCGTTTCTAAAGCCTGGTAAATCTCCAACATCCCCGAGCAGCTATAGGCCCATATCATTAACAAGTTGTCTCGCAAAAACATACGAAAGCATTATAAACATTAGACTCACTTTCATTCTCGAATCGGAGAACCTAATAGACATACACCAGTGCGGATACCAAAAGGGCTGTTCCACCACTGACCATCTCGTTCGACTGGAACACGAAATACGAGGTGCATTTATACACAAGCCGCACTGTCTCGCGGTCTTCTTCGATCTAGAGAAAGCATACGATACAACCTGGCGACATGGAATTCTTAGAGACCTTGCTGACTTGGGGATTCACGGAAGAATGCTGAACTGTTTATATGATTTCCTATCGAACAGAACATTTCAAGTACGTCTTGGAACAATGCTCTCACGAATATTTGTCCAAGAAAATGGTGTACCACAAGGTTGCATTTTGAGCACAACACTCTTCATAGTCAAAATGAACTGCATCAACAAGGTCATACCTCCCACAGTCATGCACTCCGTCTACGTTGACGATCTTCAGATCGCCTCTCGGGCCTCCAGCCTATTATCCTGTGAAAGGCAACTGCAAATAACAATCAATAAGGTTACGAAATGGGCTGACCAAAACGGTTTTCGTTTTTCGGCACAGAAAACTACCGCAGTTCTCTTTACGCAAAAACGTGGATTGTACCCTGACCCTAATCTTAAACTAAAGAACATTGAAATTTCGGTAAAACAAGAATACAAATTCCTAGGAGTCACATTTGACCAAAAACTCAACTTCCTTTCCCACATAAACGCACTAAAAGGTAAGGCAAATAGAGCACTGAACCTTCTGAAGGTGTTATCCCATAAGCACTGGGGTTCCAATTGACTCGGCCTGCTGCGCATCTACCGTTCCATCGTGCGCAGTATTTTAGATTATGGTTGTGTCGTCTACGGCTCGGCACGGGAGTCTTACATTCGGCGTCTTGACCCTGTACACAATCTCGGCCTACGTTTATCCAGTGGTGCTTACAGAACATCACCAGTGGAGAGCTTATATGTGGAATGCAATGAACCTCCCTTGATTCACCGAAGAGCATTACTAACTCTACCATACGTCTTAAAAATAAGGTCATCACCACAACACATCTGCTACGACATTGTCACAACGTGTAATTCACGCCAACACTACCTTAACAAACCGAATCTAATCAAGCCGCTTGTCTTGCGTTTCGAGGAATACTGCCGGACGTATGTCATCTCTGAAGAAGCACTTGATGTCGCCATAAAACCACCGAGACTACCGCCATGGCTGGATCTGGCGCAGCTTTGCGATATATCTTTAAGCCATCTAAACAAAAAAATCCACGCCACCAGAACATATAATTAAGGAATTCCGTGCACTTCAGGACAAATATCAAAGTTACACTGAATTTTACACAGATGGATCGAAAACAAGAAACCATGTGGGTGTTGGAATCGTGACAGGGGAAAGCGCAGTTAGTGTGAGAGTACCTCATTTTATCTCTATTTTTACAGCAGAAGTTTACGCTTTATATGAGGCAGTTCGAAAAATCATCGCTGGCAAACACAAAAAAGCGATCGTATATACAGATTCATTAAGCGCACTTAAAGCTCTACATGTCAAATCCGAGTGCGAACCACTAGTTGGCGACATTTTAAGCATGGTACTTTTAAATAGCGAGGTAATTTCTATACGTTTCTGCTGGGTCCCAAGTCATGTTGGGATACCTGGCAACGAAAAAGCAGATGAGGGCGCCTTTTTAGCAGTTCACAAAACACTTACAAAAATAAAAGTTCCCTTAAGACAGCCAGAGAACAATCCGTCTAGCGCTGTTAGCAAAATGGCAACAACACTGGGACTTGTGCACGAGCAATAAGCTCCATCTCGTGAAGCCGATACTGGGTGAATGGAAGAACTGCCGTCACCAAGAACGGTTTATCGAAGTTGTGTTATGTCGACTCCGCATTGGGCACACCCACTTGACACACAACTTCTTACTCGCAAAGGAAGAACAACCAACATGTGAAAAATGCCAAGAACCGCTAACACTTATGCACATCCTAATCACATGTCCCAACATTGAAACACAGAGACAAAAACATTTCAGCAAACTATACAAACAACACGTACCTTTACACCCTGCTTTGTTACTAGGAGATGACCCTATAGTACCCCTGGCTGACGTGCTAAACTTTCTGAAAGAATGTAATTTGTTAAATCAGCTTTAAAAGTTCATCATTTCAGTGTCCTTTGCTTAACGTCTTGTGTCTGGCGCAGCATAGCCTCAGCTGCTTTTGCGCCATAAAAAACCAAATTAACTAACTAACTAAGATTCATTAAGCGCACTTAAAGCTCTACATGTCAAATCCGAGTGCGAACCACTAGTTGGCGACATTTTAAGCATGGTACTTTTAAATAGCGAGGTAATTTCTATACGTTTCTGCTGGGTCCCAAGTCATGTTGGGATACCTGGCAACGAAAAAGTAGATGAGGGCGCCTTTTTAGCAGTACACAAAACACCTACAAAAATAAAAGTTCCCTTAAGAGACAGCCAGAGAACAATCCGTCTAGCGCTGTTAGCAAAATGGCAACAACACTGGGACTCGTGCACGAGCAATAAGCTCCATCTGGTGAAGCCGATACTGGGTGAATGGAAGAACTGCCGTCACCAAGAACGGTTTATCGAAGTTGTGTTATGTCGACTTCGCATTGGGCACACCCACTTGACACACAACTTTTTACTCGCAAAGGAAGGACAACCAACGTGTGAAAAATGCCAAGAACCGTTAACACTTATGCACATCCTAATCACATGTCCCAATATTGAAACACAGAGACAAAAACATTTCAGCAAACTATACAAACAACACGTACCTTTACACCCTGCTTTGTTTCTAGGAGATGACCCTATAGTACCCCTGCCTGACGTGCTAAGCTTTCTGAAAGAATGTAATTTGTTAAATAAGCTTTAAAAGTTCATCATTTCAGTGTCCTTTCCTTAACGTCTTGTGTCTGGCGCAGCATAGCCTCAGCTGCTTTTGCGCCATAAAAAACCAAATTAACAAACTAACAGTTCTCTGAAGCGCGGCCACTTCACCGCACTGGAGGTCCCAGTGCACCTGATGTTAGCTGAGGGGGGGCTGACCACGATGGGGTAGTGGTGGGAGCCCTGAGAGTCTGGTGCACGTTGCCACTCATATTTACACGCACCACCCACGAGAGTCAAGTGGATGGCACTGTCGGACACACCACGGCGCGCGAGAGTGCAGCTGCCCGTGTTTAGGACGAGCAAACCGGCCCTTTGCACGGCAGCGAGGAGGCCGCGCCAGCGGTGGTTCGTCGCGCGACAGCCCCACGAGGTGTGGTGGCAGTTGAAGTCTCCACCGATGACCGCGTCACGGTTGAGGCGATCTGCGAGGCGGCACACGAAATTGGTGTCCCGCGTGCCGAGTAATTCGATGTGCGCACGTACACGCTCGCGACACTGGTGTCCGTGCCCCCGATGCCCACAGTCAGTGCGACGGCTTCGAGGGTGTCACACAGAATGTCCTCAATATCCACCGCTTCGTGAGGGATGTCGGCGCGCACATGCTCCGAAGCCCGCCATGTGTCGGGGGGATCTAAGGGAGTGCTGCATCGTACTGCGCGACACCCATCGAGTTCGCACTACGTGGTGCTGTGATATCCGACGAATCTGGGCAGATTGAGTGTTCCGACGCGAGCATAGGTTTCCTGCAGCATCAAGACGTCGTACTCGCGTCGGAGGAGTTGGATAGACAGCTCGGCGTGACGGCAGCGGAGAGAACGAACGTTCCATTGAAGAATCCGCGGCCGAAACACCTTGCTGCTAGCCATGTTGGTGGAGGGCAGCGTTGGCGGCCATGGCTGCGTTGCACAACTCAAACACATTGCCGGCTTGCGGTAGTGTCCCGATGAGGGCCTGCAGGGTAGCGACCGGGGCACCAATCACTATGTCCTTTTGCACCGCGCTGTCGGGTGGCGAGGGTACGGTGGCAGGGGGCGAAACAACCGCGCTGAACGATCGGCCCGGTTGCACCGCCGAGGAAATGTCCGTGGAAGGGGGCTCGAGCAGGCGCGGCTTTTCCTTCGTCCTTAAGGATCCTCTCGGCCTCACGACGAGAGAGGGGCGGGTCTGCAGAGGACATGGTTTGCAGCACCTTCCTCTCGTGTTGCCAGCGAGGGCATCGGGGCTCGGTGGCGGGATGGGGGTCGCCGCAGTGCAGGCGCCTGGGGCCGGGTGCAGCGCAGTCGGCGCGGGCGTGGTCGCCACCACAGTGCGAAGAGTGTGGGGAGCTGGTGCACGTCGCATGAGAGTGTCCTTGTGCACCACAACTGACGCAGTGGAGAGGGCGACGACGACGAGCACGCACAGGGCGAGTCTGCTTAAACAAGGCCACCTCAGCTGGCGGTGCGTTGCCCGCGAATTGGAGGAGAACATTGCGTCCGGAACGGGCACAAGAGAGGAGGGGAGCGGAGCTCTCAATGTTGTTTTTGAGGACCTCCTCATCAAAAGAAGCGTCAACACCATGAAGGACGGCGGTACAAGTCCCTTTGTTGGCGGTCTTGGCGTTGACAGCCACTTCCCCGATGCTTCCCACTGACAGGAGATTGGTGGTGTCGGCTCCGGGTGTGGTGTCGACCGCAACAACGTTGCTTCGGAAGTTTACGCGCACCGGCTTCGTGCCGGGCACCTTCGAGAGCTTGCCTGCAATTGCGTCTCGGCTGACGGCGAGGAGGTTGTCTTTCCTGCCTTTGGGGCGGTAGAGGGTGGTGGCAGAGGAGCCACGGGGCTCATTCGCGACCAGGTGTCCGATATGATCGAGTTTAGAAGCACAGATATTTGGGCGAGTTTGTACTGATCCATGACGGTATTCTGGTGTGCGAAAACAGACATGATACACGAGGACTGAACAGGACGAGCGCTCACTTCAAACTTAAGTTTATTCACAGAAGATGGCCAAGTTTTATCATACACCAAAGGCAACAAAAAACAGAGAAACGCATGCGTGATACCACAATCTAACAAGCGAAGAACAGCTATCACCTCCCAGTTAAAAATGATAACAAAAACCAAAACCACACAACTACCTCCTGCGCATGAGGTTCCCAAGACGGAGTAGCAACAACTGGGGGGAGAAAACGACCGTGGTCATGCCAAGCGTGCGCATGGCTGCCGCTGCTCTGATCCCGGCGCCAAAGACTTATCTAGATAAGCCACTTCACTGTTTAGTAGGTTAATAGACGGCTGGATGACGCACGTGGAAGCATTTTGGTCGATATGGAAGGCTTCGATTAATTTTCTTGTTGTTTTGTTTATGTGTCGGAAAAGAACGGTGGTTTTGTTGAACTCGGGATTGCATCCACAATTTCGACAATGACGCGCGAGGTGTGAATAGGGGGCACCTTTTAGGGAGCTGTGGTGCTCCCTTAGCCTAACATTCAGGCATCGGCCGGCCTGACCTATGTAGCAGTGGCCACATGTGAAAGGATTGTGATAGACAGCGTTGCACACGCAAGGAACAAAAGGCGTACTATGATTAATGTTACATGTCTGCCTCGGTAATCCCTTGTTACTTAGGCGCTTGTGAAGAGCCGGACATATGGAACCTAGCTTATTCTTGGCATTGAAAACCACGTCAACATTGTATCGGGAGGCCACCTTCTTCAGTCGATGAGAAAGACCATGAACATATGGAATGACGGCGTACTTCTTTCTCTCCTCCGCCGGCGCAACATCGGGTACGTCGTTCGTTCTTGCCTTGATGAGCCTCAGGCACTTTTGGCTCGCTGTGGCGATAATGCCTTCGGGGTAGCCAGCCTCACACAGCTTCTTGGCTTGCTGCGCTTTCGTGCATTAAATGCTGGCATGACTTGGTCACCGCTGAACGGATGCAAGAAAAAGCAATCCCATTTTTTACCAACTTCGAATGCGCGGAGCGGTAGGCTAGCAGGGCTTTTGACGAACGAGGCATGTATTTCCAGCAAACGTGCTCACCGCCTACCACGAGGTGCAGGTCGAGGAACTGAATGGTCTAGTCTTTGGGGGTTTCAAAAGAAAACTTCAGGCCAAGGCCCTATTCCTTGAAGACCTTCAACACATCCACTACCCTGTGGCTGAAATTGAGAGCATCAATAAAAATAAGGTAGTCATCAACGTACCTTAGGACCTAATGAGCCAACCCACACAGGCCCTTATGTACAGCTCTGTCAACCTTAGCCAGCGCTCGTCCTGTTCAGTCCTTCTGTTTTCGCGCTCCAAAATACCGTCATCGATATGATCGAGTTGGTGCTGGCGGCGCCCTTGTTTCTGGCGCGGCGCTCTTCCCTTGCTTGCGGGAGATGCCCTGGCGGGTTGTTTGCTTGAAAGGGCATTTGTAGCTGTTACTGGCGGGCGCGGAAATCCGTTTTTCTCGCGCTGCTTAGTGTCGGGCCTCCTCGTAATCTGCTTCGGTAAAGGCATCCACCGTCAGTGGACGCATGGGGCCGAAAGCAGAACGAGGAGAGGGCGCGGTGATGGCAGCAGAGTTCGGAGGAACTGCGGCCGCAGTAGTCGACGCGCCCGTGCGCTCCTCCGAGCGGGAGAGTGGAGGGGACTGCCGTGGTTATGGCGAGAAGGTGGGAGGTAAACAAACCGCTCCATCTGGCAGCGGAGAGGCCGCTGTCTCGGGCACGCGGGTTGCGTCATCGGAGGAATGTGGAGAGGGCTCGTGGGGGGGGTGTAGTTACCCGCGGCGAATTGCAGGGGCGCTCCCGTTTGCGCAACTGAGTCCAAAGTTGCTTTTCCAGCAGACGTGGCGCGCTCCTCCTCGCTTGGCAAAGTGGGAGGGACAGGAGTATGTGCGTGCCCCTCTCCGATGACGTCTTCGTGACGCGCGGCAGGCATGCGCAGGGAGGAGGCGAGGGGGAAGAACTGGTTCCCGGCGGCGTAGGGATGGTAAAATCAGTGAACGATTAATCGATTAAAGGTGCACAGTTAATCGATTAATCGTAATCGATTTCCGTTATTCGGTTAATCGAATTAATCGATTAAAACTCTTCGATTAATCGATTACGGCAACCGCCACCCCAAACACCGACCCTCGGCCGGTGCGCATGAGTGCGAGGCGAGTGATGCCAAGAGTCAAAAGTCGAGCGCCGATAAACTTTTTCACTACAGAGCATATTTGTGCGCTAGTCGAACGAACCCTAAGCCGGCGGTGGTCTCTACCCCATAGAGGCAGAAATGAACTCGCCGGCTTCTCTCCGCTCGCAACTGCATTCACCTCCTCTCGCCCCTGTTGCGACTGGCCTGCTGCTTGAGCCGACCAGCGGGTAGCGTGGTGCCGAGCGTAAGGTGTCGAACCGCAGGCCCATCGATGTCCGGAGCAGAGAGCCGTGGCAGTGAGCGACTCGGGAGGAAAACTTAACAGAAGTTTATTTACATGACGAAAGATGACAGATTGAGAGCCTAGTTACAAAAATGTCTTGGGCTTTTATGTCGCCGCGTTGCCAACTCTGGGCGCATTGTCCGCATCGTTGGCCAATACGGCTCTCGATGGCCTTGTAGCTCCACCCACGAGACTGGGGACCGACGTCCAATAGGTGCACGTGGAGAGGGCACCGTCGAAACGATGACCAAACACGGTCACGACAAGATCACCACGGTTTTGCGCACAGTACCAACTTTTGCACACGTTTGCAGATCTTGGCCGGTGCTGGTTCCCGGAATTCTTCCGGCCGGGGGGGGTAGAGTCTCTGTTATCGTGCCGAAGAATGTCACGGTTGGTTAGGGAGATCCTCCGCCAGGCAACAGCACGCAGCAGGTGTTCTGTGGACTGGACCTCGGCTTTGTCTCCTCGTTGCTTGGAATGTGACGAGCAGCCTCGTCCCCCTCCGCCGGCAGCATCTTGCCACAAAGGGCTGTTCGCGGCACGGCCGCTGGAATTTCTGGTCACTTGACCACGCCGCACGCTCGTAGGCATTCCAGGAAAAGGGATTAAACCTGCTCCCCCGAAGGGCAGCGAACCCGGGAGGAACTTTAGAAAAACAGTAGCATTTTCCCCGGCCTCTGCCGCGACGGCTTCCAAAGCCGATCGTAACAGCTTCCCCGGCGGCCGGTTGAGACCTCGACGTACAAAGGTCGAACACCTTTGTGGGGGAGAGGTCGATGAAGGCGACGCTGAAGAAGTGACGTCCAGCGCTCCATCAACGCTGCTCTGCTGCATTCCTCTGCCAGCTCTGTTGATCTCGAACATCTGGTTTCGTCGTCCAATGTCGCAGAGGAGTTCTTCGCCTTGCCAGCCCGTTTTGCTTCCCGGAAGACAGCACCTGGGTCAACCACATGAGAACCACAACCGCAAAGCCAGCAAGCGCCCGAACTCTCTCCCTGAGACCCACCAGGCTTTTCACCCAAACAAAAACATTCTCTGCTTCTTAATTAAATTAGCAGCAATTCCAACAACCTAGAATAGGCTTCTCAAATGCACAAACACATGTTGTGACAGCGCACAACAATGAACAACAAAAAAAAAAGACAATAGTAAACCTTAGACACATAACCAAAAAAAAAATACCTATTAACACAAGCCAGAGTACCGACGCCCTCAAGTTCCTTAGAAACAGCGACTTGAGCCATCAACGTTGTTATTTCAATTCGTGGGACACCCTGACTCTTGTCCTACCACTCTTCCGACGCGCTCGCGGTTTCGACCGGGTGAGCGCGCCCACAAACCCATTCTCGAACGCGGGGTTCTTCTGCCGTAACAACCAATCGGATCTGTTTGAAAACAGATAACCATACTGCATCGGCAGATAGGCAGACACAGCTGCCTTTGTATGCAGTACGCCAAAGGGGCCCTCGATGCGAACCTTAGCAATCGGAAGGCATACATTTCGCGCTTCCGCCGACTGCTTAATCCAAGTGCATTCACCTGTGAACTGCCCCGGTTTTACATACGAGGAATGGACCACGTCCACCGTTGCTGCCGAATCTCGCAGCACGCGACACCCCTTTCCGTTTACCCTCATTTCTTTAATATATGGCTCCAAAAGTTGCATGCTTTCAACCCCGCTGTCAACTGACAGGCAAGCAACCTTTGGCTCCTCGCAGAACGCAGCCATATGACCTGGCTTGTGGCAATTGTAACACACAAGTGGTCGCCTCTTATCAAAAGCACTCTTTTTGTGCTGTTCTCGAGCCAGATTGGCTTCTTTCGCCTCATCCCCTTTCGCTAAGGGTTCGGCGCTGTGCGCTTGATTCTCTTGGACGGACTGTCCATTCCACCCAGTTGCCCTCTTACTCTGGCACTCCCGCTGGTGAATCTCCTTTCTATCAAGCGCACGGCGCGAGACGAACTCTTCAGCAAGCTCCGCAGCCTTCGAAACAGTGCTAACGTCCTCCCTGTCTTGCACCCAGAGCCTAACGTCTTGGGGCAAACGACGATAAAACTGCTCGAGTCCGAAGCATTCAACCACTTTCTCTTTACTTTCGAACGCCTTAGCCTCTTTGAGCCACTCCCCTCATATTAGCCATTAGCTTGTATGCAAAGTCAGCATACGACTCATCTCTCTGCTTTACGGCGTTCCGGAACTTCTGCCTGTATGCCTCCGCTGACATTCTATACCTCTTTAGCAGGTTCGACTTAACCTGGTCGTAATCATCTGCTTCCTCCTTGGTCAAGCGCGCAATTACATCGGCAGCCTCACACGGCAATAACGTCAGCAAGCACTGCGGCCACATAACTTTGGTAACACCCGCCTTCTCGCATGTGCGCTCGAAGTTTACCAAAAACAGACCTATGTCCTCTCCGGAGCGGTAGGGTTGCATAAGGTCCTTGATTTTGAACGACTTTCGTTCTACCGCGCTGGATGCTTCACTGCCTTCTCTACTATTTCGAGCCTGGAGCAGCTCGAGTTCAAGGCGCTTCAACTCAAACTCCCTTTCCAAACGCCGATTCTCCCTTTCTTCTGCTTCGCGTTTTAGCTCAATTTCCAAGCGCCTATTCTCCCTTTCTTCCTCTTCGCGCTTTAGCTCTAGCTCCTTTTCCAAGCGCCTATTCTCCCTCTCTTCTGCTTCCTCTTCGCGCTTTAACTTCTCCTTTTCCTCAATCATCTCAAGACACTCTGAGAGCTCGTCGTCATCTGCCTCAAGGTTCTCAATAGCCGCGATTATCTCTGGCTTTCTCATTTGCTCCTGGACATTCAAACCCAAACTTTTGGCTAACTCTAGCAAAAGCGGTTTTTTCAGTGCCTTTAGATTCATGGTTGCTGCAAGTGCTGCTAATTCTTCACTATTACAAAAACAACTACGTTCTCGTGCTCAGATCCACGTAAAACAGTAGGTACCGAAATTACCACCTTTTTCAACAAAACTCAAGACAAAGCCTGGTAAAATCTCAGTGAAGAAAAGTCAAGCACTCACCACACCCTGCAGCCATGATCTCGGCGGAGTCGATCCCGACGCTGGCATCAGTTTGTTGCGGACTTGGGGCTAGCAGGATCCCACCGTCTGCCATCCAGTTGTTGCGACTGGCCTGCTGCTTGAGCCGACCAGCGGGTAGCGTGGTGCCGAGCGTAAGGTGTCGAACCACAGGCCCATCGATGTCCGGAGCAGAGAGCCGTGGCAGTGAGCGACTCGGGAGGAAAACTTAACAGAAGTTTATTTACATGACGAAAGATGACAGATTGAGAGCCTAGTTACAAAAATGTCTTGGGCTTTTATGTCGCCGCGTTGCCAACTCTGGGCGCATTGTCCGCATCGTTGGCCAATACGGCTCTCGATGGCCTTGTAGCTCCACCCACGAGACTGGGGACCGACGTCCAATAGGTGCACGTGGAGAGGGCACCGTCGAAACGATGACCAAACACGGTCACGACAAGATGACCACGGTTTTGCGCACAGTACCAACTTTTGCACACGTTTGCAGATCTTGGCCGGTGCTGGTTCCCGGAATTCTTCCGGCCGGGGGGGTAGAGTCTCTGTTATCGTGCCGAAGAATGTCACGGTTGGTTAGGGGAGATCCTCCGCCAGGCAACAGCACGCAGCAGGTGTTCTGTGGACTGGACCTCGGCTTTGTCTCCTCGTTGCTTGGAATGTGACGAGCAGCCTCGTCCCCCCTCCGCCGGCAGCATCTTGCCACAAAGGGCTGTTCGCGGCACGGCCGCTGGAATTTCTGGTCACTTGACCACGCCGCACGCTCGTAGGCATTCCAGGAAAAGGGATTAAACCTGCTCCCCCCGAAGGGCAGCGAACCCGGGAGGAACTTTAGAAAAACAGTAGCATTTTCCCCGGCCTCTGCCGCGACGGCTTCCAAAGCCGATCGTAACACCCCCTTCTATCGTGTGCTGGTTAACCGTCGGCAAAATACAGTGAAACCTCGGTGATACGAACATAGCTCATACGAATTTCGGGGTGATACGAATTTTTCTTTGGTCCCGGCCAAAGTCACGGTGTAAGAAAAATATTTTTTTAAAGACAATAGTCTTTCTTGGGATACCTAAACGGAGAAATTTTGGTCTGTCTATCTGTCTGTTCCTCTGTTTGTCGGCACGTCGCACGATTCAGCTAGCTGGCCAAAGTTTAACCCCCTGCCTTACGACCTCCAATCTTGATCGAGGGGCATGTGTTCATACGGGTGAGCGTGGGCAATTAAAAATCAAATATTACGCATACCTGATGCACAACATCAATACCTTAGTACTATTCACAGTGTTCTTTAAAACAAAATCTATAGATACGTAATTATAAAGATCCTAGTGTTTATTACGCGGCGCTGAAAATGCGCCGCTGTGTACAAAACAAGTCTCCGCCCAGTGATTTAACTTCGACGCTGTGGTGCTGCCACCTGGCAGCAGCATAGTTCAACACAAGCCGATGTTCCCCGATGGCGCTGTAGATGGCGTCCTCTTCTGTTTTATCAATGCCAGCCAGATACGGCTGATTCATCGTAGAAGAGCGCTGTCTCAGGCAAGGCAAAACATATATGACCGCTTGATGAAATACGACCCACTCTACAAGACATGATCAGAGAACGCAGAGAAAAGACCGACGACCAAATTTCAGCGGAGAAAGGCCGGCGTCCGTCTAAGCGTGCCCGGAAAACGTCCGAAAAACGAGCCCAGCGGCTAGCCCAGCTATTAAATTGTGGTACTCATGCAGTGCAGTCGGCACAAGATTATCGTCTTTCGACGACATTGGCAGCGAAGCACGCAGATACGCGGCCAATTTTTTTCTTATGGTCAGAATAAACCTTCAGAGACGCGTCACGGCCTCCGGGATTGTGTGCACAAATCTTTGAGGCTCTAATGTGCCTCTGTGTGCCTTCGCGTTTAGATAACAGAGGGCATTGGCGCCATCCTTTTTTTTTCTAACGCGTCGACGCGGGGCTGCTGTGGTTGTACTGTGTTTACACGTGCCTGCCTCGTGCATCAGACATCCTATGAAAGGTGGACGAGGACCGAAAGAAGGCGAGGACTGTCTTGGCGAAGGAGTCAGGCCTCAAAACGTCAACATGCGCGACTGTTGAGGTCGCACATGTGCGAGCACGGCTGCAAATCTCCCCAAAAACATCCCCAACACTTTCTTGATAACAAAATCATAACATAGCACCATGGTTCTGTAATTTTGTGGCCTTAATCTATCGCGTCAAAGCACTTCTGTTACTTTCACCGCAGTACTTCGGTGTCATGCGAAAAAGCATACTAAAATTTGGAAGGGGCTACTGCTGTCGCGGGTCACAACGCGCCTGGTTCATTAATTAAACACGTGCGTACGGACCGTATATTTACGAGTACTGTTGTGACTGCGGACATTTAAAAACTTAACTGACAATCATTCAGAGTTCTTCTTTAGGTTGCTGCGGCCTTGAAAAACAATGAATGAAAATGTACGCGAGTTTTCTTTTGTCGCAAGCTAATTTTTTATGCTTTCTGGTGATACCAATTTCGGATGATACGAATATTTTTGGTGGTCCCCTGAGATTCGTATCACCGAGGTTTCACTGTACATGTATTGCTTGCTTGGTATATTGCGTTATTGTTGCATTTTGGTGAGTATACTGCTCCCTTTGTCATGTCGTAATGGCGAGCAATCGCAAAAGGAGCGCGGTGTGGTCGTTGTTCACAGAAGATTCGAAAACGACGACTGCAATGTGTGACAAAGGGGGGTCAGCAGTACTCGAAGCTATTGACGTAAACTCTTGAGGTATCACCTGCTTCAAGCCAACTTTATTAATGTGCCAGAGAGTCATTCCCAAAGACAAATAGTCATGAGTAAAATTACAATGTTGAGGACCTCGTTCCCGAACGCACGAATCTGCCTCTCCAGGGAAGTCATCAGTATATCGCAACTTAGCCAAAAGCCTGTGAGTAACTTATCTTGAAAGTGAAGTAGCTCTTCAATTACACAAGCGATTCTTATTCTTTAAATGAATGGACTGTTGGTAATTTATAATCGTTGAAAAAGCTGGGTCCTCTTCGCAGGACCTCTTCCTTCGTTGTGGCTTTCTTTATTGAGAGGAAAAAATTGAGCACGCAAATTTGTACGTTGTTTAAAGCAGCACAGACAGATGTCATTTCAACAGGCCCACATCTGCCTCATTGACATTTTGATAATTAGGTGAGTACTTTTGGAGTTACGAATATAATTACGACTGATGAATTAATTTTTGTTAACGAACAAATTAGTAGCGGCTACTAAAGTACACTGCGATCAGTATCCACTAGGTCTGCTTTCCACGCCTTTCCTCTTTTTTTAAATCGTGCTGCGTGATAGCTGGGACAGCCTATATATATATATATATATATATATATATATATATATATATATGTGTGTGTGTGTGTGTGTGTGTGTGTGTGTGTGTGTGTGTGTGTGTGTGTGTGTGTGTGTGTGTAGCGCTTTCGTCGGGACGAGAGAAGAGAGAACGCAATTGCATCGTGCGACAAATCTTTGTAACTCCGCTCTTACTGAACGGATTCTAAAAAATTTTTGCGGCGGTGAATTCGTGAGGCAATAAGCTCCTTTAGTGAATCCATTCCATGGCAACTTAGAAAAGTGTTGCAGGGCCCCTATAAAATTTTGAAATCGTGCTGGCCGATAAAATTCACGTTCCAGCACTTCTGAACCGAGGCGGTCGTGCGGAGATCAACACGGCTTTCCTTCGCCTTGGCTGTTGCAGGTCAATCATGGTGCGTGTTTTAGAAGTGGTGCCGTTTTGTCTTTCTCTTCTAGATGCTCGGAGCGATGGAGAAGACTGACTAGGGATGGTCGATTAAAATTTTTAGTCGATTAATGGTTAATCGTTCATCGATTTAACCTGTAATCGATTATTTGGTTTCGATGTGATGTTTTGATCAATTAATCGACAATTTTGATGGGTGCTTTAAAAAGGACACCTTATTGTTTGCGAGGTATTGTTTGTGTGTGATCTCGACCGAAGTCTCTATCAGACGCGCTAGAGGTTAGAGGTCACATGTGCACATTTGCGCCTTCGTAGAAAATTCTCACTTTCGGCCAATGGACACGGGGGCCCCGTCGTCTTTGGGTGATGTCACGGATTGAAGGATCTGTGGCCATCATTCATGGACGATTCGGCGGCAGGTCGTATTTTCTCGAAGCCTGGCTACTCGAGCGCACCGATATCGGAGGCGTTTCCGGCCACCACACTGGTCGAAAAGACGCACCGGAAACATGCCGCGTGGCCGAAGGTTAGGATATCCCGCGAAAGGCAAAGCAGATAATATTTAATAATATCTGGGGTTTAACGTCCCAAAAAAAGGCAAAGCAGAGACGAGGAGAAAGATGAAGTAAATGAGAGGCTCGCACTCGTAGAGAGGGCATCTTTTCTCCGATTGTCCTTTAGATATTGCGGAAGCCCTCGATAATACTATAATTGCGGACTAACGTGATCTCTTCCTTCAGGTCGCCCATGCGAAATTTCACAGCAACATACTGGCCTCTAACAGACCATCGGTACAGGCATCTGGGGGAAGTAGACTGACAAGAGTTTTTGCCTCCCGGTTAAAATGAGCGGCAGTTGCACAATCGTAATCCACCTATTTCACCTCCTCATTGCCCAACTCGGCTGTACGCGCACATCTTCACTCGTGTGTACCACCGCAACTGTAATAATAATAATAATAATAATAATAATAATAATAATAATAATAATAATAATAATAATAATAATAATAATAAGCTGGTGTTTTACGTCCCAAAACAACAATATGATTTGAGGAACACCGTAGTGAAGGGCTCGGGAAACTTCGACCACCTGGGGTTCTTTAACGTGCACCTAAGTCTAAGTACTCGGGCCTCATGCATTTTCGATTCCATCGAAAAAGCGGCGGCCGCAGCCAGGATTCGATCCCGCGACCCTCGGGTCAGCTGTCGAGCTCCGCAACCACTAGACTACCGTGGACCCCGAACTATAAGCGTTCGGGCTCCACGGTCAGGCATTAGAACGTATAGTCTTTTGCGACTGTCCTCCTTTCGCGTCACAGCAGAAGACGGGGGCCTCTATAGGCTCGCTGACGTGTGACAGCAAGCATTAGCTGAAAGCAGCACTTCTCCGGTGTCTGTACGGCCATTTTCACAATCCGCGAGCCGAGTGAAGCGGAGAAGTGCATTTCTGTCTAATCGGGGCGGGGCCGCTTCCTGCGCGCGCCTGAAGCTTTGGGGAGGGCTTAGAGGTAGACGCCGTAGGTGACGGAGACCAGGGCGAGTTCATTTCTGCCACTATGGGGTAGGGCCGCGGACGGCTTGGGCTCATTGTACTAACGTACAAATATGCGCTGTAGTGAAAAAGAGTAGGTGCGCTCGACTATTGCTTATCGGCATCGATCGTCTCGCACTCATGCGCACCGGCAAAGGGGCTGAGTTGAGAGGGGGGGGGGGCAGTTGCCGTAATCGATTAATCGAAGAGTTTTAATCGATTAATTCGATTAAATGAAAGGAGCAAATCGATTATGACTAATCGACTAACCGTGTACCTTTAATCGATTAATCTTTCATCGATTTTACCATCCCTAAGACTGACATACATCCAGCATTTGTGCCGGCAGCTTGCCAACATAAGCTGCATGGGGAACAATACAGCCAGCATTTGTGTCAAGAGCTTGCCGACATAAGCCGCATGGAGAAGAACAATTACACCCGATATGCTGATTTGCAGGATACATACCATATGTTGGTTTCGTTTTCACAGGGCACACGACTTCTTCGCCCTTTTTCGCCCGCAGCATTTTCCTTTTCCATCTTAGCGCTCCAGATTCTGTTGCCTGTTCTCGGCCTGCATTTTTGTTTTGATGGAGGGCTGCAAGCTGTGTTCTGGAAATAAAGTAGCCTTTAATATCGCTGACAAAATTGATTTATTGCCTTAAGTAGCTATGAATGCTTTTCACGTGGCAAAAACATACCTTGGCATCATAGTAGCAGGGCTGAAGGTCACAAACTTAGGGTAAATCTTATCATCAAGCTATAGTATGACTCCAACCTGAAGGTATTTGCATATGACGACAACTACTACATGTCCTTCAGCAGGGTCCTTTGAGACGTGATTGCCACGATACTCGCGTATTCAGAGTGCCTAAGAATGTTTGCACTTTGAAGCATTCCTTTCTTGAGTAATATTACGCATAACCTTACCTGTAAGAGTCACTTCCCATTTGGTAGGTCATCACGCAGGCACCGTGGATACGGATCTCCATGGCCATGGTGCACATTAATGACATGGTTTAGCATACCTGAAAGAATTTGATTAGTCAGACTGCAAGTCGACTAAACCTGCATACATTACTCATACAGGAAAATGCGAAAAAAGGTCCATAATAATAAAAAAGTGCATAATAATAGATTACACATTATCAAATATATACTCAAAGAATGGCCGCATATATGTCAAATCTGTATGTGGAAATTAGTAATGAAAATGCCCCCAATAATATTTTGGAATAAGCTAAGTAAAAGTTGCATCCATTTTTTAGAAGCTTCACAAAGCCGTCTGCAGTGAAAAACACAATTTGCAAGTTTTGTTCCCTTCTTCACATTTGTTATACTTTTGCGCAATAAAGCAGCACTGCCAAGTTTATGCTGGGAGGCAGGAAAAGCACAGTTATTTTCAATGTATTTCCAAGCGTACGCGTGGCTGCGTGGTAGAACACCTGCTTGCCACACAGACAGTCTGGGTTGCGCATGCCCAGTGGGGGGTGTGGACGCCGCAGGTAGGGATGCCTAGTGGAGAGACGGGGGGGAACGTAGGATAAGAGGTGTGTGGAGAGGGTTCGCGCAGGCTTAGTAAGGGCGGTCAGGACGCCCACCACCACCGACGGATTGAACTCCGCCATAAGCTGCTTCGCATCTAATATATACAATCAATTGTACCATCCTTCCCCGCAGGGGCGTCTGCGCAAGCAGGCGTTTGGTGTGTGGCGACACCACGGACCCGAGCCAATGGGGGGGGGGGTTTCGACCTCCTCCCACGCCTAGCCGTGCGTGGCGTAGCCGTGTCCGGGGAAAAGGGGATCCTGGGGGTTGAGCCGACGCCGGGTGATTGGACCTTTAAGGCCCCCCCGGCAGAGGCAACACACCCCTTTGGCCCCAGCTTCACGTAGACGGCACCCCTGGGCTGACCCACCCAGGGGAAATCGGCAGTCGCCTTTTCCTATCTCTCTCTCTCTCTACATCTTCGTCTTTCCCTCTCACTTTCAATCTTTCCTGTCTTCTACTCTTTTCACTTACTTCTAGTTTTCCTGGCGGCGAGGGTTAACCTTGTGTAGTTGCCCAACCTTGGGTAGGTATATTTGGTTATAGTGACAATGCACGGCTGGCGTCTGCAGCCTTACACTCTTAAGCGCTTCAGCGTCCCCTTGTTGGACTCCATGGTGGGTGGTCGCCATTGCCGCCGAAATAAACAACACTATTATGGGAACACCCGCATTTCCCCGCCTGCTTGATCGTCTCCCTCTAAAGAGAGTACGCACCGAAGAACTTGCATGTTTCAGCCGACCCAGACTAGCCTTTCCCAAATTTCATGTAGTCCACAGCGAAAATCCAGAAAAACAAGCCCGATCCATTTCTCCATTTGTTGTTTCGAAATCTTTGACCGAAGCCTTTGGCCCAGGATACAAAGTTACTAAGATGGCTAGCGGTGATCTTCTGCTTGAGCTACCCGAAAAACACCACTACGAAAAACTCAGCAGTCTCGTTACATTTGGCAATATCCCAATATCTATTTCACCTCATCGATCAATGAACACCTCACGCGGAGTCGTCTCAGAAACAGACCTCCTAGAATTATCCGAACAAGAACTGCTCGAAGGATGGAAAGAGGAAAATGTCACGGATGTGAAACGAATTGTCATCAGACGCGACAACAAAGAGATACCTACCAAGCACCTAATACTTACTTTTGCATCCAGCACGTTGCCTTCAACAATAGAAACAGGCTACCTTAAACTCTCTGTCCGTCCCTACATCCCCAATCCAAGGCGATGCTATAAATGTCAGCGATTTGGTCACGGCTCGCAGAACTGCCGTGGTCAGGAAACCTGTGCGAGATGTGGAGGCCACGGCCACCCATCCGACAACTGTGTTGCCACACCTCACTGCGTGAACTGTGACGGGGACCACGCCGCATACTCGCGTTCGTGTCCCAACTGGAAGAAAGAAAAAGATATCATCAGTCTAAAAGTCAGAGAAAATATTACATTTAAGGAAGCCCGCAAGAGGTGCTCTCCTTTCCACAACACACCTTATGCTGATGCGGCGCGTCGGGGGGGCAGCGTCACAGCAGCTATCGCCACCTGGACAGCCCGCTCAAAGCGAGCTGTTGCTAGTGGCACCTGCCCCCGGGGTGACAGTAGTCAAGACTCCTGCACCCAAACAGCAACCAAGCCCGGTTACCCCAGGGTTGCCGGCTAAGCATCAACCCTCGACGGCAACCTGCGCTACGCGCAGCGAAAGCGCAGGACCGTCAAAAGTGCCCGCAGTGAGTGCAGTCAAGACTGCCTCAGCCATTCCAGCCCCTGCTAGCGCTGGCAACAGCCGGCAGAGTCTGGATTCGAAGGAAGCGCCATCGGCCACCGGGCCGAAGGGCGCAAGAGGCTCGTCCTCTGAGGCGAGACTTTCCCAGCGACTCTCTCGCTCGCAAGAGCACGTGTCCGGGACCTCAGAAGAGGGAATGGACACTTCACCTATCTTGACGGCGCATCAAGCGCCTAAGGAGCGGCGAGACCTTCTCGACCGCTCCAGAAAGGACAAATTGCGCGTTATGGGGCCTGGAAAGGGCTCTGTAACTTAAGTGAATACCTTCCTTTTGTACACACAGCACTAGTTTGCCTTCAATATGAGTACGAAAATAATTCAATGGAACGTCAGGGGCCTTCTTAGGAACCTTGATGACGTCCAAGAGCTTCTTCACAAACACACACCAAGAGTACTGTGTGTACAGGAAACACACTTAAAACCCATACATACCAACTTTCTTCGACAGTATGTCATATTCCGCAAAGACCGCCATGATGCTCTCGCATCCTCAGGCGGTGTCGCTATTATAATAGATAGAAATGTAGCATGTCAGGCTTTGCAGCTGCAAACGCCCCTGGAGGCAGTGGCTGTTCGAGCTGTTCTCTTCAACAAGCTCATAACCATTTGCTCACTTTATATACCTCCTCACCACCAATTACACAAACACGAATTCCAGTCCTTCATTGATGAATTGCCTGAACCATACCTCATCCTTGGTGATTTCAATGCACACAGCAACCTGTGGGGAGACTCTCGCTGTGATGCCCGAGGCCGCCTGATTGAACAGTTTCTGTTTTCCGCTGGTGCGTGCCTACTCAATAAGAAGGAGCCAACATTTTTTAGCCTTGCCAACAAAAGTTATTCTTCTATCGATCTTAGCATTGTTTCACCCACCCTTTTACTGGATTTTAATTGGGACGTTATTAAAAACCCCTACGGGAGCGACCATTTTCCCATACTCTTAAGCACAACAAAAGAAAACGAGTCTTCACCACATGCTCCCAAATGGAAGGCTGACGCAGCGGATTGGGAGAGGTTTAGAACTCTTACCAGTATCTCCTGGGCTGAGATGCCGTCTTTGGAAATTGGTGCAGCTGTTCAGTTTTTTACCGCTTTTATTATTGACGCTGCTACGCAATGTATTCCTCAATCAAGTGGTATTGCTTCCAAACGTCGCGTTCCGTGGTGGAATGAAGATTGCCGGAACGCTCGCAAAAAACAAAACAAAGCGTGGGGACTACTCCGTGACTCCCCCACTGCTGAGAATCTTATTAATTTTAAACAGATCAAATCCCAAGGCCGGCGAACACGCCGACAGGCAAGGAGAGAGAGTTGGGAGAAATTTTTATCGGGCATTAATTCCTACACGGACGAGGCTAAGGCCTGGAACAAGGTAAATAGAATAAGAGGCCGACAAACACATTCTCTTCCTTTAGTAAATACAGACGGCAACAGCCTGGAAGACCAAGCTAACTCTCTGGGCGCACACTTTGAAAGTGTGTCGAGCTCTGCGCACTACTCCGACACGTTCAAACGACACAAGACAAATATAGAAAGAGAAAAATTAGAAAGAAAATGTGCGAGAAACGAAGCATTCAACGAACCATTCAACTTAGCGGAGATGCAAGCAGCGCTTAACTGCTGCAACGAATCTGCACCAGGCTCTGACCGTATTATGTACCAAATGATCAAGCACTTGCCCCCCCGAAACGAAGAAAACCCTCCTCTGCATCTATAACGCGATATGGACTTCCGGCGAGATTCCATCTGCCTGGAAAGAAGCAATTGTAATCCCTATCTTGAAACAAGGAAAGGACCCATCTTGTGTATCCAGTTACAGACCGATCGCGCTGACAAGCTGCTTATGTAAAGTCTTCGAAAAAATGATTAACAGCCGGCTGATACATTTCCTCGAAACACGCAAATTACTAGACCCGTACCAGTGCGGATTTCGGGAGGGTCGATCCACAACCGACCACCTAATCCGCATTGAGTCACAAATTCGCGACGCATTTGTCCACAAACAGTTCTTCCTCTCTGTATTCTTAGATATGGAAAAGGCTTATGACACCACCTGGCGGTATGGAATACTCAGAGACCTGTCACACTTAGGCATACGGGGTCGGATGCTCAATATAATCGAGAGTTATCTGACTAACCGCACATTCCGCGTTAGGGTTGGAAATATTCTGTCGCGATCGTTCATGCAGGAAACCGGGGTACCACAAGGGGGGTGTACTTAGCTGCACACTCTTCATTATAAAGATGAACTCCTTGCATCTTTCCATCCCGCAAACTATGTTCTATTGCACATATGTGGATGACATTCAGATAGCATTTAAATCTTGCAATCTAGCCATTTGTGAGCGGCAGGTCCAGCTTGGACTAAACAAGGTCTCCAAATGGGCAGATAACAACGGGTTCAGGATAAACCCACAAAAAAGCACCTGTGTTCTTTTCTCTAGGAATAGAGGCCTGCGCCCAGATCCGGAAATTGAGCTACATGGTCAGCGGATACCGGTGGAGGCGGAACATAAATTTCTAGGATTGATTCTTGACGCGAAACTCACATTCATACCACACATAAAATCTATAAAAAACAAGTGCATAAAAACAATGAACATTCTAAAAGTGCTGTCACGGACTGCATGGGGTAGTGACAGGAAGTGCCTAATGAATCTTTATAAAAGCCTCATTCGGACGCGCCTAGATTATGGGGCCGTTGTGTATCAGTCTGCCACCGCAAGCGCTTTGAAGATGCTCGACCCCGTTCACCATCTAGGCATTCGCCTTTCTACGGGCGCTTTTCGTAACGAGCCCCGTAGAAAGCCTGTACGCTGAATCCAATGAGTGGTCGCTCCACCTCCAAAGATCGTACACGTCCTTCACATACTTTCTCAAGGTGAACGCAAACAAAGAGCACCCCTCACACTGTACTGTCAATGATTTATCGAGTTCTGCCCTCTTCAACAATCGTCCTGCGGTGAGAGAGCCCTACCCGCTTCGAGTGAGAAGCCTTGCGGAGGAAATGGATATTCCACTTTTTGAACAGTGTTTGATGGCCCCCCGCTGCACATCTCCCGCCATGGCGATGGCAGCTCATTGACTGTGATGTATCCTTTTTGGAAGTCACGAAACACGCACCCATTGCACATATACGTACATACTTCCTCGAACTGCAGCACAAATACACATGTCCAGAATTCTTTACAGATGCCTCAAAGACTCATACTGGTGTTTCATACGCAGCTGTCGGTCCATCCTTTTCAGACTCTGGTATATTGCACCCTAAAACAAGCATCTTCACAGCAGAGGCTCATGCGATATTTGTGGCTGTCAAACACATCAAGGAATTAAAACTACAACACGCCATTATATACACGGATTCTCTGAGCGTAGTAAAAGCCTTAAAAACTCTGAAAAAACATAGAAATCCTGTCCTTGTGTCACTTTACTCTCTCTTATGCACGATCTACACACTAAAACAACATGTCGTAGTGTGCTGGGTACCAGGGCACCGCGAGATCGGTGGAAACGAGTTGGCTGACCAACTAGCCGCATCCGCCCTGGACAACGCTACCGCTAATACATCCACAGCTGTCCATACACTTGACCTGAAACACTTCCTAAAACAAAAGCTCAGGGCGTATTGGCAGCGTTCATGGGATAAACAAACGCAAAACAAATTACATGTTATCAAGCCGAAACTTGAAAAGTGGCCACCAGTATCCAGGTCACGTCACACACAAGTAACACTCACTAGACTACAGATAGGACACACTCATAGCACACATGTATACCTTCTGTCCGGCGGTGATCAGCCCAGATGTGAGAGATGTGGAGAACCACTTACGGTTCTCCACATCCTCGTCCAGTGCGGTGAATTAGACGCTATCAGAAAAAAGCATTTGTTATTACCGTACCGACAGCAACTTCCACTACACCCTGTCATGTTCTTCGGTAGCGATGCGCTTTTTAAACACGAATCATTGTTGGCGTTTTTAAAAGATGTAGATTATTTTCACACAATATTTCGAGGTGCTCCGTAGCACGACCTCTAAACAGAGGTCGTTGCTGCGATGGCTATATTAAGGAAAGCACTTGCCTCGCGGCCCTTGGGTCCAATGGCGTTGACGAGGCATTCGTGCTGTTGCCATATACCCCCCATCCAAGTTTTATTACGACGAGCACCGCCATTCATTCCCGCTACACACATTTCACGTCACTCTCATCATTTTAATAGTTATGTGTCTTACCCGCCTGCGGGCGCGGAATTTTAGGCCCATTTACAGCCACATAGCATTACCATAGTCCATATCCTCTACATATCACCGTAAACCACGTACCAATGTTATTCTGTCATCACTGTTCATGGCGCTCTTTGGCCAAGCATGGCCCTTGCGCCACTAAAACCCACATATCATCAATTGTACCATCCTTGCCACATGATGAGTCAATTGTGTAGATTGCACACAAAAATTCAGTGCGAAATGCATGCTGGCGATTGTTCTCGCATATACGTTTCACTATGTTAGAGAAAAGAACATGCTCAAGCACTTTATGCACTGTCCTAACTGGCAACACAAGACAGTAAATTAAAACCAAATTTTCCAATCCACATTTGTGAAATGTAGTACAATATTTACCTTCTAATAAAACAGTACACGATCTTCCTCTTTCGGTTCATTAAACCGCACACATTTTGAAAGTGATGCTTGCGTGATAAGTGTTGGTTGTTTTCCCTGGCGCTCCAGCTTTTGAGAGACCCATTTTGATATTTTTAATGTCTTTAATAGCATGCAGAGTAAACTTTTACATAGTAAAATAGCGAGATGCAGAGTAGGAAAATAAGCTGCTCGTTTTTACAAATACGCTATAAAGAAGCGCAGAGACCATGGCATCTGCTCTCTCAAATTCGCAATTTTGATCGAACCACAGTATCGTTTGACTAAGCCAGTAACATGGCAGCAGAGGTGAAGCACAATGGCCGCAGCCTCGACTTTCTTACCCCACATCTGGGGAACATGTGCACTGATTACATGCACTTATACGGTATAATTGAAAACATAAAAGAAAATGTGCTTAGCTTACTCTTCAATGTGGCCACCAGCAGCTTGCCATCACCGCGACTGACAGCCACACACCAAGAGATATCTAAAAAGCTGTTGTAATTTATGAACACATCTTAGGCAGGTGCCAATTGTGTGCCTTGCTTCGGCGTTAATTCCTGATAATGTTAAGTAGCATTGTAACAGCACCCGTAAACACCGATTTACAAGGTTGGCAAGTACACAAACACTACGTAGCAGTAAAATTGGATACGTGAACTGTTAAAGTGCCCAATACTGTTTTTGATACTGTTTCTCGGTTTGGCACACTCCCACGTGTAACGTACGCATCCCTGCATTTTCGTAAATACTAGCGCGACTGCAAACAAAACGTATGTTTCAGGTAATGTAGCACGGTTTACTGCCATGTATTTTCGGCACTGCTGCACACTCCATGCCTCTACCATTTCGCCTTCATCAAAATGCGACTGCCGCGGCCGGAATCGAACCCGCGACCTTCGAGTCAGCAGCCGACCACCGTAACCGCTACACCACCGAAACGGACACACATAACAGACGCAAGAAGGCTGATTACTCACTTTTGCCAACGTGCCACGTATCATAGGTGTGCTGCGTGTTTGGCTCATGTGTCCTCATGTAGTTTTTGACACCGGTGTGTCTGTTGTTAGTGTTGCGATTTTGAGATTTCAGGCTTTCAGCTCGGCAATTCCTTTCTTTAGGCCGAATTTTTCCATCGAATTGCTTTTGAGCACCTCGTCGTTCTGAAACAGGCAGAAAATGCACAGTTTGATGCACTATAATAGTATAAAAATAAAAAAAGGTATGTCCTTATTTAAGAACACTCACCTCTCCGAGCTGCACCTGAACGAAGTGTACAATTTTATTGCTCCCAATATTCATAAAACTGTACGTAAGGTATTTTGCGCAAAAGCCGGGTGAATCACATCTTCCAGTTGTGCTTGACCATGAAGGCTTTCAATAACTGACTTCTGTTCCAGATCCCACACCTGAAATAATGATCCCATTTGTACACACGAACTGCCAAAAAACATGAGGTTAGATGGTCAGGAAGCCTCTGAGAAGGACTTCACAGCGTGAAAGGTCCACACTGTGGAAAACCACAACATGTGGTGATGGCCACAGCTGCTTGCTTGTTAGTAACGATATGCGACGAATGTAAAAAGTAGACATTGCGTGCTGATGCATGATGCATGCGTTATCACTGCATGGGATTCACGAACTTCCCAATGCTATGTAACGTGGAAACTGCTGACTAGTATTTGTTAATGTCCACAGATCACAAAAATATTAGGGGTCTAAGTGCCAGGTACGTGTCTTGAACATTTTGGTAAAAGACAAGAGCGCTAGTTTGGGAAGAAAAGTATATTGCACACAAACGTATGCTCAGTTCAGTACATGCTTGTTGTATTGCAGGCTGGAACAGTAGCCTCTGGTAGAGGTAAAACATTGTCAGGCTAAGAACCTGTATGTTCACCTCCTTAAGCAGCCTCAAAACCTTCTCTGGGCTAGCGCCAGTGAAGCATATTGCACCACAGAGACGAATGCTGCCCACCGGCCTTTTGTTGATTCGAGGTTGGCTGTACCACACGAATGTATGCTCATAGGGACAGCAGTAGTCAACTTGAAGCAACGAGCCAAGCGCCTTTGTGGTGACCTTGCAGGGTGAGGCTCATGTGGGGCATTTTTCCAAACAACTCCAAGAGGCAGCTTTCAAAAACTATAAATTTGTGCTCTTGGGAAAATGGCAATGTGTCGTGTTCGCTTTCTCTGTAAAGAATGGGGAAACGATGGTGTGAGACATATACGTGTAGCAAATCAAAGAGTTAGTATGGTTTAGGCATTATTGCTATAGCTTTCATTGTTTGTTTGTTCGAGTTTATTGGCGCAAAAGCGACTTAGGCTATGCTGCGCCACCTATAGCTTTGAATTTCTCCCCCCATATACACTCAAACATTAAAGAGCATAACTCACAGCCACGACAATAAAACGATGGCTGGTAGGTTTCGTCACCGTCTTTTTCGTGGCCTGGCAGCGGAGCGGAACAAGGAATTGGGGATGGAGGTGCGCCACATGCTGTATGTTCCATGTCATCCGTGCCAACTGCAACTGTCCTGTGAACTGGCGGTGAGAAATCTGTCTGCGACCCTGTTGTTACGGTCTTTTTCCTAGTCAAGAAAGCCTGCACACCTGTAAAAGTGAACCACCCATCAGTCTTTTTATGAACTGGTGCAGCTGCAAGCACTGACAGGATATGAGCTACCATGCAATGCGATAAATTGGTAAACATTGCTGAATGTACGAGAAACCATGCACATACTACGAAGTGAAGTTTAAAAAATACATGAATGTTGATGGCGTTTTGTTATAAAGGAAGAACCATGTAAAATTTAAAATACCGTTCCGAAGACGCGGCGAATCGTGGAAAATTGGCGGCAAGAAAGTGCATTTAGAGCAGCCAAGTATGCCCTTCATGAATCGGCACTCGTGGTACGCTTTCAACACGTGAACTATGGCCATTACTAACAGTAATAACAAACAATTTCGTGCGAGGCATAAATTCGTCATTAAGCCATGGCACATCAGTGCTGCAAAAATGTTCCCAACACGCAATGTCCACCTATCCGCGGTGTTTGTGACGGAGGCCCAGCTAGTGCTTGCGATGTCATGTAGCTGTTCATATAACACCACACCTTGCTTGAGAGTACACTTGTTGTATTGAGTACAGAGTATTGCTGTATACGAGATAATGTTAATTGGAAACAGAAGAATGGGCATGGCTGCAGTAGTTTTGTACATGTAGCTTTTAGAACTTCGAACAACTGAGTTGCTTTGTCGTTACATAACATGCCCTCATGAATACAATGATTGTAATGTGTAGTCGCATACAGCTCAAGAAGTCCGGAGCGGCCCCCCACCCAGTCCACTGAAGCGCGGCAGATGGTGGCTTCCGTGGCTGAACAAATAGTCGCGCTCCTGCGCTTGGCAATGTTCTTCGAAGGGAGGTTCACCAGCCGCCTGGCTCATGACATTATCTGGAGTGCGCGCCTATTGGTGCAGACATTGTGTGCAGCTGCCTTTTTAGAAGGAAATGCAGCGGAGTTCTAAACTACAATGCGACTACAGACAGCTGTTACCCATCTGACAAAATTACAATTGAAACAATTTCTTGCACTTTATTTGTATGATTTCTCAAAAAATGGTGCATGGTACTTTCGAAATTCTGCATTCATTTTCATTCGAAACCTCATTCACTGGTACCACAAAACAGCATGTGAGGCACGAAGATTACCAGCACATGGATACCCGAAAGAGAGAAATGGGGGCGTCAAAAATGATACCTTGAGTTTGCAGCTCTCTGTTGGGCATAGGGTCAGTTTGTGCAGCTGCGTGGTGTTTGCTGGTGTATTGGTGGTCATCGAGATAACTGATGCTTTCTGAAAGCTGCAATACAAGGTGTGAGGAAATCATTTTATAGCAGATCACTTCGTGAACTATGAGGGAGACAACTAAAATAGGCATCTAAACAAATAGCACACACGCAACTGCCATGATTTTAATTGTAGCTATGCCTTCAACAGCAACAGGCCCGTAGCCAGGAATATTCTTCAGTCGGGGCCCACTTGTTGAAGGCCTTGAAAGACGCGCATTTTCATAATTTATTCCTGGTAAAACATCCCCTCCATCTGAATTTCGATGGGGGGAGGGGGGGGGGGGGGGGCTGGGCCCCTAGGGCAACTCCCCTGGCTACGGGCCTGAACAGCAAACAAATGGATGCCCTGGAACTACACATGACATAATAGTGCAGCGGTTATTGTGTTCAGTTGCAAGTCATGAAGCCCCAGTGATTTCATTGCTGCAATCGAATTGGCAAGGCTGTGCACAGGTTTCCTCCTTTTTGCTTTTTAAAACGAAATCGTTAACTTGCGAGCAATATTTTTACAGAATACCCCTGTTCTGGCAATTTCTACATCCCATATGTACTTTCATCAGATCAATACTTAGGTTGCTTAGCCCCGCAGGGGCGTCTGCGCGAGCAGGCGTTTGGTGTGTGGCGACACCACGGACCCGAGCTAACGGGGGGGGTTTCGACTCCCTCCCACGCCTAGCCGTGCGTGGCTTCGCCGTGTCCGGGGAAAAGGGGATCCTGGGGGTTGAGCTAACGCCGGGTGATTGGACCTTTAAGGCCCCCCCGGCAGAGGCAACACACCCCTTTGGCCCCGGCTTCACGTAGACGGCACCCCTGGGCTGACCCACCCAGGGGAAATCGGCAGTCGCCTTTTCCTATCTCTCTCTCCCTACATCTTCGTCTTTCTCTCTCACTTTTAATCTTTCCTGTCTTCTCCTCCCTTCATTTTACTTCCACGTTTCTCGGCGGCAAGGGTTAACCTGGTGTAAATATCCAACCTCGGGTAGATATATTAGGTTATAGCAGTGGCGTACTACTGGCGTAGTGCAGACTTGGTTACATGTTCTGCCACGTCCCCCTGTTGGGCTCCGTGGTGGGTGGTAGGCGCCATTACCGAACAAACTAGTATTTTCTATGGGATCACGAAACCCCTTTTCCACTGATCGCCCCCCTTAAAAGGTGGCGCACCGATGCAAATGCACAACCGCTTTCGAAAAAACAAGACCACTTCCCTAAGTACCACGTCATTCATTGCGAGAACCCAGACAAAAAAGCCCGCAACATCTCTCCATTCCTTGTGTCCAGGTGCCTTACCGAGACCATCGGGAGTGGCTACAAGGCCACCAAGATGGCAAGTGGGGGACCTTCTGGTAGAAGTTAAAGACAAGACACAGTTTGAGAAACTAGCAAACATAGTAGCATTTGGGGACAAGCCCGTAACAATATCTGTTCACCGAACGATGAACACCGTCAAAGGTGTAGTGTCAGACGATGACCTGATAGACCTAACTGATGACGAACTTTTGGCAGGCTGGAAGGATGAAAAGGTCGTGCACGTACAGCGTATAGTAATCAGAAGAGAAAGCAAAGAAATCCCCACAAAGCACATAATCGTGACCTTCGGGTGTTCCACACTTCCAGATGAAATAGCGACCGGTTACCTGAAACTGCCGGTGAGACCCTACATCCCTAATCCGCGGCGCTGCTTCAGGTGCCAAAGATTCGGGCACGCTTCTCAGAGTTGCCGTGGGCAGCTTACTTGTGCACGGTGTGGTGCGACAGGACACTCCACAGACGATGACTGCAAGGCCGAACCCCACTGCGCAAACTGCGACGGGGAACACGCGGCGTATTCCAGATCTTGCACAGCATGGAAAAAAGAAAAAGAGATTATCACCGTGAAAGTCAAACACAACATTAGTTTCCGCGAAGCAAGGCTTCGTGTTTCTCCTTACTATCCAAGAAAATCCTTTGCCGAAGCGGTGCAACAGGGGGGCTGCACCACGATGGCACCAGGCGGCCGCCCAAGCTACGCACAGCGTGCTGGAGCGACCGTCGCTTGCCCCCATGGCGGGAGCAGCCAAGGCTGCCCTGCGCCCAGTCAACACGGCCCCACAGGAGGCATCGACATGCACTGGCACGAGCCAGGGCAGCGGGCATACTGCGGGAGCCCCGTCGACGTCCGGTGTAGTCGGTTCGAAGGCTTCGTCTCTTGAGCCGAAGCTTAGAAAGCCCACGGATCTCTCGTCAGAGCGACCGTCCAACGCTTCTCCTGAAGCTATGGACGCAACCGCTAGTCAAACGGCGCAGGTAGCGCCGAAGGAGCGGCGAGTCTCTTTCGACCGCTCCAAAAAGGACAAAACACCAATTACAGGGCCTCGAAAAGGCCCTGTAAAATAAACGAATTTCCTCTTCCATAACCTTTTAGGTTATGGTTCCTTTTCGTTCTCACTAATGCCTTTACAGGCATGTCACCTCAAGGTTTTATTGCTATCATCTCATTTCTAACTGTTTTCATCCTCTCATTTTCCTTTTACAAAATGGCTTTTGTTCTCCATTGGAATTGTAGAGGACTTATTCATAACATAGGTGACATAAGAGATTTGTTAAGGAGTTTCTCTCCAATGGTCATGTGCTTACAGGAAACCAATCTGGGAGAAAAACACACAAACATTCTTAAAGGTTTTACTGTAGTACGGCGCGACCGCGTTCACGCTGGCAGGTTGTCTGGCGGTGTGGCGATCGTTGTCAAAAGCGGCATCGCAGCGAGAGAGATAGCCGTCAAGAGTCACATAGAGGCCGTGGCCGTCACCATTTTAGCTCACAAAACTATCACCATATGTTCCGTCTATATTCCTCCACATACGCATTTTACCGCTAAGGACTTAGAACACATTTTGGACCAACTGCCTGAACCGTTCGTTATAGCAGGGGATTTTAACGCGCATGGAACGCTCTGGGGAAGCAGTACAACGGACATAAGAGGACAAACCCTCGAAGATTTTATCCTGAGCAATGACATATGCCTTTTAAATACTGGTAGCGCAACCTACTGCTCCCCAAGCACTGGAGCTACTAGTTGCTTAGACCTGGCACTGTGTTCACCGTCGCTATTTTGTGACTTTACGTGGAGCGTAATAGATAATGTTTACGGCAGTGACCACATGCCCGCTATCATAAAATTAACACAAAGCCTCCCTACTACTCAATCCAGACCAGTCCGTTGGAAACTACATCTGGCAGACTGGGCACTGTTCACCGAAAAAGCCACCCTAGAAAAAGAAGCGCTTGATGGTTTAGACATAGATGAGATGAATGACATAGTTACTGCTTGCATACTTGCTGCTGCCGAACAAGCAATCCCACAATCCTCCGGTGCTTTAAATAAAAAAACTGAAACCATGGTGGACAAAAGAGTGCACACAGGCTAAGAAACTGCAAAACAAGGCCTGGGGAATCCTTCGCAGATACCCTACACAAGAAAACCTCCTATTATTTAAACAGGCAAGGGCAAAGGCTAGATTTATCCGGAGGCAAGCCGAAAAACTCTCTTGGAAAAAATATGTCTCATCAATCAACAGCTCCATCACATCTAAAAGAATGTGGGACGAGGTGCGCAAGTTTAGCGGCAATTATACATCATATGCTATCCCCATTCTCTCAACTCCTGGCATACAGACAACCATATCTGAACAGGCAGACATACTAGCGCTGCACTTTAGCAGTATTTCAAGCTCAGCAAACTATCCGACAGCATTCTTAAAACATAAACAGGCTATGGAAAAACAAAAGCTTCCCACAACAGGTTACCAAGACAAATCATACAACGCCCCCTTAACCCTTCAGGAAATGAACAGAGTACTTTCTGCAGGCAAGAAAACGGCGCCTGGTGCAGACAGAATACATTATCAAATGCTCGCTCATTTATCTCAGGAAGCAGGGAAGACACTGCTGCACTTCTTTAACGTTATTTGGGAGACTGGAAGAATGCCAACAAATTGGAAAAAATGTATTATAGTTCCATTCCTCAAAGCTGGAAAAGATCCTACATTGCCAACCAGCTACAGGCCCATAGCACTGACAAGCTGCATAGCAAAATCCTACGAAAGCATCATTAACTTTCGGCTAACATATATCCTCGAAAAAGATAACTTGTTAAACATCCACCAGTGTGGCTACAAGAAAGGATGTTCCACTACCGACCACCTCGTTCGCCTTGAACACTTAATACGAGAAGCTTTTCTGTACAAACAGCACTGCTTAGCAATATTTTTCGATCTGGAGAAGGCATACGACACGACATGGAAATATGGTATCTTACGAGACGTTGCGGATCTAGGAATCCGCGGAAGGATGCTCAACTGCTTGTCCGACTTTCTATCCAACCGAACTTTTCAAGTTCGTTTAGGTTCCACACTTTCACAAACATTTACTCAAGAGAATGGTGTGCCTCAGGGCTGTGTCTTAAGTACAACCCTCTTTGTCATCAAAATGAACTCTGTGAACCAGGTCATACCATCCACTATTATGCACTCACTCTACGTGGATGATTTACAAATAGCGTGCCGGTCATCTAACATGGCGACATGTGAACGACAGATTCAGATAGCGTTAAACAAGCTAACACTATGGGCTAACAAAAACGGTTTCCGGTTTTCACAGGAAAAGACTGTTGCCGTGGTGTTTTCTCAGAAACGAGGCTTGCAACCAGACCCTGTACTTAAACTGAACGAAACGCTATTGCCAGTAAAACAACAACAGAAGTTTTTGGGGGTCGTATTTGACAACAAGCTCAATTTTCTTTCACACATTAACATTCTTAAGGTTAAATCGAATAATGCTCTCAATGTCCTTAAAGTGTTGTCCCGAAAGCATTGGGGTTCCGACCGTAAGTGCCTCCTACACATCTACCGCTCTCTAGTACGCAGTAAATTAGACTACGGTAGTGTAATCTATGGTTCGGCAAGAGATTCATACCTCAAGCGCCTAGATCCTGTCCATAACAAAGGGCTACGCCTAGCAACAGGCGCCTACCGAACCTCGCCCATTCCAAGCTTATACGCCGAAAGTAACGAACCCTCCTTGGAATACAGGAGAACGCAACTAATGCTCACATATGTCCTCAGAGTTCGGTCTTCACCAGGTCATATATGCCACAGTATTGTCACACGCTCTGACCAACGAGTACACTACACGAACAAGCCAAACGCCATTAGACCACTAATACTGAGATTCGAAGACAAATTTCACGCTCTAAATGTCCCTAACGAAGCACTCTTCATCGCCAGAAGGCCACACAGCTTAGCCCCATGGAGTGACTTCTCTAAATTCCTGGATTTTTTCACTAACACATATAAAAAAACAAGACACTCCACGTGAACATATACTGCAGGAATTCCACACACTACAAGAAACGTACCACACTTACGAAGAATTTTACACTGATGGTTCGAAGACATCTACTTATGTTGGAAGCAGCGTGGTAGGAAGAACACACGAGCAAATAACTAGACTACCGCAGTTCGTCTCCAGCTACACCGCTGAGTGCTATGCGTTGTGGATGGCAGTACGAAATATTATAAGCTCAAAACATAAAAAAGCTGTAATTTTCACAGACTCTTTAAGTGCTCTCAGAAGCCTAAATCCGAAATCTCAGTATGAGCCATTCATAGGTGATATTTTAAATACGTTATCTCACCTACCTGAAGACCACACCATACGCATCTGTTGGGTCCCGAGCCACGTCGGGATTCCAGGTAACGAAAGGGCTGACCAACTAGCTGCAACAGCAAAACACACACATGTATCAAACACCAACATACCTGCCAGGGATGGGATTCAAGCAGTGCGCCGGGCCATCACCTGTCACTGGCAACAGGATTGGAAATCACGACAAAACAACAAACTTCACCTCATTAAACCTGTCCTTGGTGAATGGAAGACCTGTTCTCATCAAGAACGTTTTATAGAAGTAGTTACGTGCAGACTTCGAATAGGTCATACGCACGTCACACATAACTATCTACTTACAGGTGAAGAAACTCCAACATGCGATAAGTGTCAGGAGCAGCTAACAGTAATACACATTTTAATAGCTTGCCCACATATGAAAACGTTAAGGCAAAAGCATTTCCATATGTTCTATAGGTTAAACATTCCATTTCATCCTATGCTACTCTTAGGCGATGACGCCTTAATACCCTTGGACGATGTGATCAGCTTTTTTAGATGAAGCAGAATTGGTAAAGAAACTCTAACTACAACAAACTACGCTACCTTTACCAGCTAGCAAAACTTCACTCATGCGAACTGTAGCAGGGTCTCTTAGGAGAGCCCTTTGCTGCAGCAAGAATTTACAACAAGGCACTTGCCTCCCGGCCCTTGGGTATAGGGACACGGGGACGGCCTTAGTGCGATGTGAAAGCCGTTACGATTTTGACATTATTATCTCGTGCACCAACCATACACATTGACCACCCCGCGCATCACATACATAATTTTAAAGTACATATAAAGTTTACGCGTTTACGCAGCCAGTCTTTTTAGGCGTTTATACAGCCACGCCACACCGTTCATTATATCCCATGTGTCATCGCCGTCCACACATTTCACAGTGTAGTTGAATCTAGCTCTTCTCACCATGAGTCTGGCGCAGCATAGCCTTAGTCGCTCTTGCGCCACAAAACCCAACATAACTAACTAACTAATTAGGTTGCTTAGCGCTGACATGATCTCATAACTCATGTTTGCCGTGAAGAGCACTGACATGTGGAATGTAGTTATGAGACCAATTTTGTGGAAAAAGCATAAGGCAAATGCGAAACAATTAAAACAATACAGCAGTATCCCAGGAGGATACCCGTGTTCCATTTAATTCAAGTACAAGGATGTACTATTAAACCACATATACAAAGTGATGGCTAGGTGTTGTCAAGTGAATTCCCGTGCTTTAAAAAAAGTTGGTTGATCCCTCTGATATAGGAATCGGTATACCACACGAAGTGAAACATGTCTTCGCAGAAGTAGTTCAATGTTTATTGCACATTGATATACAATGTCTATTGGTGTTTAGTGGCTACAGCACCCTTAGATGTTGATGCACTCATGTTGACACCTGGTGGCACATCTTCTCCACCACGACAACCAACGACTCGCGACCGGCATACGCTTTCCGGAGACACTGCATTGCACGCACCGGAACATCGCGCAATTCACACTTGAACCACACGCGTTCGCAAACCGTGCAAGCGAAACGGAACGGGTTTTCACTCAATCATTTTTCAACTCGCGGTCCGCTGCAGCGCAAGAGCGTGATTTGCGGGTAGGCGACCGTCCTGTGGATGTGCTTGGCATGCGGCGTCGTGTTGGCGAGCAGCGTCCGGCTGATAGGTCGCTTCCGTGAAGATACGATCATTTCGGTCCTGCTTCGGTGTGTGTACGGCAGCCAGTTGGGAGCGATGCGCTCAACTTCGCAAACGCGAGAGGCAGAGTTCTCAGCTTGAGCCGCGAACGCGCGAAGGCCTCCCGCTCCCCCCCCTGGCGTGTCCATCGCTGCACCAAACTCACTTGCTCAACATTCGCCCGTCGACGCCGTTGTCTTTCAGCGGCGCTTAATGCAGCAGTTCTCATAGTCAGTACCATCGCCCTCCTATCACTAGAGGGCGGAGATACACCATTGTTGCATATGGACGCTGCACTACGCTGCACACGCTATAGCACAACGCGAAAGACGAGGCACGTAGCTCACACCAATATAACGCGAAAGACGAAGCACGTAACTGCGTCCTCACCGAGTCAAATCAGCGCGTAGAGCGCGTCGCAATTACAGCCTCCGTTTATGGCCTGCGAAATTAGCTCTAGAAACCTTGTCGGAGCTGATTACTGAGGCAACGCTACACTTTGTTTCAAGTAAGGCCAACGCCACCTAGACGGCGTTGGTAGGCCGCTCTGATGCCAGCTGAACACATATTGTAGGGTTGCGCGAAAGAACACGGACGAAGGGGAGTGGACAGGACGGGCGCAAAACTTCAACTGAAAAAACGGAAGGCCAAAGCCGTTAAAAAGAATGAATCAACATCTGCCTGACACGTGCTTAAAAACCGAGCAAATATAACAACTAAGAAACAAAAACGGAAAACAAAGAGCGACAAAAAATTGAAACCTTATCAAAGGGCCACCGCGCAGGTGCCAACCTGCAAGCTTGTGGTGATAGTGATATGTGGGTAGAATATGATCAGTAACATGCGCGGAAGTTGCAAACAAGAAATACAACAAATAAATGACCGTCTGATTACATAAAACCATCTGAAAATTGCAGCTCCTTCGGGAGCAATGTCAGTGAAGGCATGCTAACGCAATTGTCGCTTCGCGCAATGAAGGAGGCCTCTATTAATTCCCTTTCCATCTTGTCATTATACTTGTACAGTATTCGGGTCTCCTTTAGGTTCGGCGAACAACCACATCTCCTACAGTGTAAATCGAGATGGCCTCCGGTGTGGGAGCGCACAGTTAGTCTGTGCTCTCGCGCCCTCTCATTGAAGCAGCGTCCCGTCTGTCCAATGTAGCACTGGCCACAGGACAGGGGGATTTCATATACCACACCTGTTACGCACTCTACAGCGGGATCAACATGCCGCTTACCACACGGCACGCGCATACCTTTGTGCATCATGGAACAAACTTTTGCCAACTTGCACAAAGCCGAAAAAACAGTTTTTACCCCATAACGGTTGGCTACCTTTTTCACATTATGCGACACGCGATGTATGTAGGGCATCACATGCACTCGTCTTCTTTCAGTCACATTCTCGCTACGTTTACTACTGCCCTTCTTGCTCTGTAGCAGCCGTTCACAAGAGCTTAAAATCACAGTTGATGGGTATCCCGCATTGACCAAGCGTGCCTCCTGGAGAGCTAAGCTTTCTTTTACCTTATGGTGGCATGATTTTTCCAGAGCGGACCGACAGCATAAGGACACAATTGCTCGTTTTGTTATCTTAGAATGGGCACTTTCATACGACAGCAATGCCTTGGTAGTTCTTGGTGTGTACATCCAACACGCGTGGCTGCTAGTAAAAAATAGACGCAAGTCTAGGAATTGTAGGCTGCCATTAGCCGGCTTCTCGTGCGTAAATGTCAGACCATCAGAACCCAGAAGGAACTCATCTCTAATAGCTGAAACCTTGCTGTCAAAAACATTATCGTTCTGGGCGGTGACGAGCACTAAATAATCGTCGACATATCTTAGTATTCTAACCACTCCTTGTGATGATACAGAGGCATCAAGCCTACGATCAACAGAGGCTAGATAAATGTCACTGAGCACCGGTGCAACCAAAGACCCTATACAAATTCCTTTCTTTTGAACATAGTATTTGCTATCATGGCATATGGCGGTGGAGTTCAAGTAGAAGTTCAAAACCTCAAAAAAATGTTCAGCACTCACACCTGCCTCGTTTCGAAAAGCCACCTCACCGTTGTGCTCAACACATTCTTTCACTGCACTGTAAAGTTCCTTGTGTGGAATCGAGTAGAATAGTTCTTCCACGTCCACGGAAAATGCCTTTGTATCAGCGGGTAGACCCTCCTGTAGAAGTTGAACAACCTCCTTTGAGCTTCGGACCAAAAAAGGATCGTTGAGGGCAAGAGTTGTCAAAAGTTTCTGCAGATAGCTCCCCACTTCACGCTGCCATGTAGCCCTCTCAGATACAATCAAACGAAGTGGGCCGTCGGGCTTATGAGTTTTGCAAGCGAAAAACGCCTCTAGACTGTTCCCTTCAGACTTTTTAACGGATTTACCAAGCTTTTCTAAATCCATTTTCAGGAGCAGCTTCAACGCTTCCTTTCTTCTCTTCGTTGGGTCAAATACCAAGGGCTTGAAATTTTTCTTTACTGCCTTGGTGGCCTTTTCCTTGAACATTGTCAGTGGCATCACAGCCTGTCCACTCCCCTTCGTCCGTGTTCTTTCGCGCAACCCTACAATAAGCGTTCATCTGTGCACCAACTAGCCCAAATGAGAGCTTTACTGATGCCAGCGTCCGTTCGAATGCTATTATCGAGGAGCCATAGTGCCGAGACTACCACAGCGTTCTCTGTCGGTGTTAGTTAGTGTCATAATGCAGTACTTTTCCTCTCCGCTCTTAGGCGGCGGCACCGCCCCGACAAACGAAGAGCGAAGGAGTGAGAGGTATATAAGGCGCATCTGAAGGGCTCTTCGCAAATGCGCCGATGGCTCAGTCGGTTATGCGCCCGCTTTCTATCGCCGCGGATCGAGAGGTCGTGGGTTCGTTTCCCGTGTCTTCCAATTTCACAAAACTTTTTCTTCTGGTTTCTTTCCTTGTGTTGCGTTCGTGTACCTTTTAACAACGTCATATCCGTGACGGAAATACGCCAGTGAAGTCTTGGTGGACCCCCGCATAAAACACTTTCGTGTTAAAAACGGGTTAATTGTTGACACTACTCAACAGAGCCCACACAAATATTTTCCCCAGTAAATATCTGCACAGTGATCCACAAATTAAGTTCAATATAATACCTGGGAAATTTCAGACACTGCTGATGTGGGCTCCTCAAAGTTTGGAGTTAAGTCCATTGCCTCAGTCCCAATCTCCACTGTGGCACCAATGTCTTCAAAACAGGTTGCCTCTCTGCTAGTCTCCTGGTGGAAAAATGGAAAGGGTTACACTGTACTTTAATGCACTTGCAAAATGCCAACAATGTAAACTGAACATGTGCGTCTTCCAGCAAGCTCACAACAGGTGGCACATGTTACCATTTTGTCAAGGTGCAATGTAAAAAGGATGCCTTCTATGTGCTTGATCTGTGAACCCCAATTGTGTCTGCATAATATAGAGAGCTTGCTTTCAATTTCCATATGGTGAGATCATGAAATGGTACAGAAGTACTTTTTTTCTGTTTTGTTGCAATGGCTTTCATTCTGTTTGAAATATGACCTATTCCAAAATTACGACAGCAGTGTAAATGCACGTAGCCCACAGTATGATACACAAAATGAGCATCTCTGCGTTGCTCTGTATAGTCGATGAAAATAAAACGAAACAAGGAGAGAAAACGTTCAGATAAACGCAATCATCTAAAAGCAGTTGCCGAGTTTCAAGGAGCGCCAGAAAGCATTTAATAACTCCACTTACCCGTGATTGTCACGCACGCACCACGCTTTGCAGCACTTGGACGGGTTCTATACATGCATATGTGCAGTGCCCATAGACTGTCGCGCAGCCAAGCGGAATTCACGAGCATCCCCTCGAGGAGTTAATAGACGACACAATGGCAGCACTACGCAGTCGCTGCATTGTTAGGCTGTGCTAGCCTCAGTGTTAACGCGTTAGCAAGAAACGAACACTACAACTTTGCATGTTTCCTGCGTCAGTGAACAAACCGGGCCCTCCGTAACGCGATAAATCTGGTTGGTTCATGCGAGACGCGAGGTTGTCCTGAAAATGCGTGGCAACTCGCGCTTACGATGCTAGCCCACGGCGTGCACTTATCAGCTTCGCGAGGTTTCCTGTAGCCACGTAGGCTAGCTAAATGTTATCGTCAGAGTTTTTCAGTTGAAGCTCACCCTGTTTTACTTCCATATAGCATTCGTCAGTGATTTTGTAGTGCATAAATCCCATAACATTGCACGCGCGAAGTCGCGTGGGCTCGCGATTTGTTCTTCTATTGGCCGCGACATCGAACAGAGTCGGCACCTTGCGGCGAGCGGAAGAAACCCCGCCGCGTGGATCGCTCCTTGCGTTGTCTGCTAGTCATCCCAGTCAAAAAAAAATTTGTAGGTCCAATTGGAAACTTTCGAATTTGCATCAATGGGTCTTGGACCAGTAGGAGTTTCGCCACCCATTGAGCGTTATCCTCTTCGAATCAATGTGTGATCCCTTGGTTCCAACGGGGATCCAAATGGTCAACCAGCTAGACATGACTGGTCCAAAAGGGAGTCCAATTGGGCAACCAGTTAAATGTAACTGGTTCAACAGGGGGTTCCAATCGGCCACCTGTTAAGCGTACCTGGTGCCGAGCCAGTTAGTTCCAATGGTGTATGCCAATTAAAGCTGGATGGTGACCAATTGGTAACCCCCTTGGCCTCAAATGGTCAGCTCGTTGAGACTAACTGGTAAGCAAGTGGTTGTCCCGCTGGTGTCAGCTGGCTGACCCATTGAAGCTAACTGGTTGATCAATTGGTAACCCCGTTGGCCTCAAATGGCCAGCCCGTTGAGACTACCTGGCAAGCAAGTGGTTGCCCAGCTGGTGTCAATTGACTGAACCGTCCAAGCTAACCGGTGATCAATTGATAAACCCGTTGGCCTCAATAGGTCTCCCGTTGAGACTAATTGGTAGGCAAGTGGTCGCCCAGCTAGTGTCACATCACATGGTTCACCCGTTGAAGTTAAGTGCTAATCAAATGGTTCCAGATGTTTGGCCCATTGATTGTAACAGGTGTTCCAAACAGCCCCCCACTTCGTTCCAGTTGGCAAACCAATTCAAACTGTCTGGTAATCGCAAGCCTTGCCAGTTTGTTTCACATGGTGAACCCTTTCACGGTAACTGGTACAGTGATTCCGCATGTTTGGCCCACGGACAGTAGCTGGTGTTAAAGCAGTCGCCATTCTATCTGGTAAGCCAATTCAAGATGGCTGGGCGTCCAGTAGTTTCTGGTAAGCACTTGGTTGAATCTAACTGCATTTCAGCCTGTCAGTAGTTGGTGCCAGAGAGAAAGCAAACCGAAGCTGGCTGGTTGCTTGGTTGATGTCTGTTGGTTGACTTACAGACACACGATTATCACGTCATTGCAGATGCAAGGAAAAAATGGCAATACTGCAAAAGACTGGCTGTCACCACTCTGCACTTCATTGCAAATCCATGGCATACTGGAAACAGCACAGACCGGATTAACTAGCGTGAATGTGACATCACTGCATATTTAAATGCATGCACATGGAAGAGAAAAACAATACTAGAGAGAAAAAAATATAAAAAATAGAAATTTACACATTAAATAATGTTTACAAATAATATTTACAGCAGGTCCTCCACTGTTAAGCTTCAGCAGGGCGCTGGTTGTCCTTGGCCCTCCAAATATTTTGCACAATTTGTACATTTAGTCAGCCACACATTGCCTTACATTCTTCGAAGTCTGAAGCAAAGCTACATTTCTTTACAGCATGAGCACAAAAATAGCAATATGTGTTGTCAGACACCTAAAACAATTCAATGCAGTCGCCTTTTCTCTTTCTGCACATGGGTGTCGCAAGCACATGAATATGGTTGAGTTCGTTGTTTAAAAAAAAAGGAGTCTTCTGGCATACACGATATGCAGAGGAGCATTTTACCGCTTGGCCAGCTTCTCAATATCCGCAAGCTTTTCAACAATGAAATGGTTCATTTGTTTCGCTGCCAGCGGTAGAACTCCGGAAGGCACACCTTGACACTCTAGGCGTGCTCTGTAGCAGTCTGAAAATAAAAATTTTTATAAACGGTCTTGGAAAAACTAGCTGCTTGAAGCATTACGACCATTTCAAAGTACGCGAAAACGCATAAATCCTGAGGCGGCCACATTGTAACACGAACCGGCGTCTTCTTTGTACACTGGAGTAGTGGCGCCCTCACCCAAAACAGCGGCCGCAACTGTCAGCTCAGCCGAGACGCGCTCGCCCATTGACAGCGACCCTGCGCAACAGGCCGCACCTTCTTTTTTATGTGCGGCCGTGGCACAGGTAAACATATAGCAAACAGGAAGCCACGCACGCAGGTGCATAAGTGCGAGAATAGATTTTTAAATATCGATGATACACGTGAAATATGTGCAGCCAAAGATAACATGAAAGGGCACCAAAGAAATATTCACAAGGTCACCAGGCCATGCTGAAGAAACCAACTTGTTGAAGTCACCCCTCCTATCGCATTTAAAAAGTCAAATTCTTTTTCTGTGTCAGCTCAATTGAGGAGCGCTCACGCACATGTCCTCGAATCTAGCGATCTTCGCCTCCTCGATAATTTCCCGTGTTGCCTGCGCTGAGCTTCGTCCGATGACACTGCAGTGCGAATACATAGGGACACACCCACAGTTGCTGCAGTCATAGGCGGAGAGTTTTCATATCCCCTCCGGGGATATGAAATCTATATATATATATATATATATATATATATATATATATATATATATATATATATATATATATATATATATATATATATATATATATATATATATGTATATGTATGTATATATATATATAGAGAGAGAGAAAAAGAATATATATATATATATATAGAGAGAAAGAAAGACTTATCGAAAGTATTAAGAAGACAGTAAACAAATGTATATTACATAAACTTTCATTTTCTTGATGCGTACGCGTACATCCTGTACTTGTTTAGCTCAAGAGCCGTGTAAAAGCCACAATTTTCGTCATCCTGCGACTTCGTTCTCAATGCGACCGCGGCGACTCCCTACTTGTGCTGCCCCATGATTCGAATTCTAGACGCCTGAAAGGAAAAGGAGCGGACATAAAGAGTCCCCTGTGAAATAGCTGCAAGACAGAATGGCCAACAGTCCGTTGGCAATGGATCAGAACCTAGGCTAAGCTCTTAAAAGATATCCCGGGCCAGTGCCAGGGGGGCTCTGCCCCCCATGAAGCAGTCCGGAGGGTGCCCAAGCCCCCCCCCCCCCCCGTACTCTCCGCCTATGGCTGCATTAAACAGCGAGATAGCCCCCACTTGCAGTCTGCACGTTATTTGCGTGCTCGCACAGCCTGTCACTCGCGCACCTTCCCGTTTGTCCGATGTATCTTTTGCCACAAGAAAAAGACAGCTCACACGACGTTATTCTCACACTGAAAAAAGCTTATTTTGTGCTTTTTCTAGCAACAGGGCTTTTCGAAACCGCAGTACCTGGTCTTGCACAGACTGGACAGCTTGCTTAATGCTGAGAAGATAACCTTGACGTTTGCATCATTGCCAATCTTCTTGAGCCTGTGCGAGACGTCATGCATGTATGATATGATTGCGCATTTCTGTTTCAGTCGCTCCCTTTCCAGTGAAGCAAAGTGTTCATCCTGGCGGGCTGGTTTTACGGTTTTTTAAAAATATTTTGCGGGTGAAGATGATTTTTAACACCTTGTCGTGAAAAAAAATTCAACTGGCGTAGAAGGCTTTGGTAACTATCTTGTGGCAAAATTGGTACAGCGTATTATTTGGCAACGTTGTTCTTTCTCTCCGAAGCGCTCGACTTGCTTTTCTCGGTACATGCTGGCAAGTATGTAACATAATTGCCACTGGAACGCGCGCTGATGTGTGATGTTGTATCACTAACAGATTGCATATGCGTCGTGTTACGTCATCACTAGGTTGCTAAAAAAATGAGTGCGTAGGAAATAAAGGGCAGTGTTTTTCCACGGTATCAAGCGTGCTGTTTTGTTTCGGCTGCTCTCCGCGAGTTGGCTATGACAGTGGCGACGAGGATGAAAGTGTGATCTGCTGTGCTGCCTGGAACTTCCCCTGTTGAGGCTGTGTTCTCTACCGTTTATCAGTTGAGAATGCCTGGAGTCGGCAAGCTGGAGCCGTTCGACGTGGGAACAACCAGCTTGGATGAGTATCAAGAGCGGGTAGAACAATTTTTCATAGCCAACGACGTCGAAGATGAAAAAAAAGCGAGCAGTACTTCTCACCTGTTTTGGACCGGCCCCGTATTCATTACTGCGGAGCCTGCTGTCACCGTCGAAGCTGTCAGAAACAAGCCTGTCAACGATCCTTGACGAACTGAAGAAGCATTTTTCGCCGAGACCATCGGAAGTGGTTGCAACGTTCAAGTTTAATTCAAGAATACGTCATTCTGGTGAAACGGCTGGGGATTTCTTCGCTAGCCTGAACAAACTTGCTGACGATTGTGCTTTCGGCACGTTCCGAGACAGAATGCTTCGTGACCGCATTGTGGCAGGCATCAACGACGAGGCAATGCAGCGACGACTGTTGGAGTCACCAGATTTGACCCTTGATACCGCAAAGAAGACAGTTATCGCGATGGAAGCGGCGAACAAAGATTCTCGCGCGCTGTCAACGGCCATGCCAATGACTGTTGCGCCGACGAATGCCGTGTCACGTGATACAGGAAAGCAGAAGCATAAACCAGTCTCATGTTTCCGCTGCGGAGGCGAGCATCTGGCGGCGCAGTGTCGACATGCAAGTAGCGTCTGTCACAAGTGTCGAAGCAAGGGGCACCTGGCGCGAGTATGCAAGGGCAAGGCAGTTACAGTTACGAGCGTAAGCGGTTCAGCGTTTTTGTCCCGGAAGCATCAGTCAATCCATACCGTAGACGACGAAGAAAGCCGCTCTGAGACACCGGCACCGCATGTCTACGAAATGTGGCAAGTGCGCGCACCGGATCACGACGGTAGCCCGTACCGGGTTGAGGTGTCCGTCAATGGAACGTCACTCATTATGGAACTCGACACGGGAGCAAGTGTGTCTGTCGTGTCGGAAGAGACCTTTCGCCGCACATTTCCGTCATGTCGTCTGGAACCGTCAAGCGTCATGCTGAAAGGTTACACCTCAGGTGAGCTGGCCCCGGTGCAAGGCAGCCTGCCTGCGACTGTACGACTAGGAAACCATGAGTGCCGGGACGTGTTGCACGTCGTCCCAGGACGCTGCCCGTCCCTGATGGGACGTGGCTGGATGAAAGACCTCGGAATTGCACTGCGCAATGTAATGGACGTCAAGGCTATCACGTCGGTTGAGGGGCTCGTCGCTGAGTATGCGAGTGTTTTCGACGACACCTTGGGAACCTTAAAGGGAGTGTCCGCGAAAATAAAAATCGAAGACAACGCGAAGCCGAGGTTTTTCGAGGCTCGTCCGGTTCCGTTCGCAATGATCGACCGCGTCAACGAGGAACTGATGCGCATGGAACGAGTTGGAGTGCTGCGTCCAGTTAAGACTTCGGATTGGGCTGCGCCTATCGTGCCTATCTTGAAGCGGAGTGGCCAGATTCGGATATGTGGCGACTTCAAAGTCACTGTTAATCCCGTAACAGTGCCTGAAAAGTACCCGATGCCACGCGTTGAAGACCTGTTAGGGTACGAACACACTAGCGGCGCGGCACTCAGCCGCGCGCCGCTCGCGAGACGCCGCTTTCTGCTCGTTTTCCCGCTGAGCGGGAAGGATTTCTTCCCGCCGACCCTATCGCTCGCTGCGCTATTTCTGCCGCTGCCGCCCAAGCAAAGCGCCAATCAGCGACCTGCGTGGTAGTCGCCATAGAAACGCACAGGGCTCGTTTTCTTTCTTTTTTGGCGCCGTCGTTGTGCTCAAAACGTGCGTGCTCCGCTGTTGACATGGACGTCGAAGGTTTTCTTGAAGAGGTTCGGCTGTATCCCTTCCTCTACGACAAGACACTCACCAACTATAAGGATAAGGAAGAGAAGATGAACCGGTGGGACCTTATTGGAGCCCTGTTTCGACTGACCGGTAAGTTGAGTCGTTTGTTGCATGTTGAGAGCGAATGAATTGTATGTGATTGACTGAATCGTGCAGGAATGCAGGCCATGATGAAGTTTAAAAACATAAGGGATCGATGGATGAAGATCGTGTCGGGCGTTGAATCGTCAACGAGGAGCGGCGCGCCAGGCAATACAGGCAAAATAAAGCGGCCCCCTCTTTTGCCATTATTGATAACATGCTGAGGCGCACACCCCACTATGCAGAGAAGTCAGTGACCTGCCGTCTGATATTGCAGCGCACGCACGATACCTGTTTCATGTCTGCCAACTCTTTCGATTTTGTTGGGACTCCTGAGTACTGACCGACCCTCCTGCTTGTACGTGGACGGCCCCTAGCTGCCGCGAAAAGAAAACTTTTTACTACTCATAGACAAGCGTTCCTTTTTTTTTCTTTTCACGTCGTACTGCAGCGCACGCTTTCCATGTAGCTGCCGTTTTCACACCGCAGGCCATGAAAAGTGCTTTTACGAAGCGTTGCGCGTACATTTATCGATGCGGTGAGGCTTGCTAATAACGGTGAGGGCCCACCAGCTGTCGCGGGACACATCACATATTGTTTCTTATTTGTGAGTGAGTGTTGCGAGCGCCCATACACAGCGCATGATGGAGGGTGCCCTCGATCCCCCACCCATGCTTTAGCGCAGGAGCGTAGCCAGAAATTTTTTTTCGGGGGGGGGGGGGGGGGGTTCAACCATACTTTATGTGTGTTCGTGCGTGCGTTTGTATGTGTCCGTGTATATATACGCAAGCAAAATTGCAAAATTTCGCTTGCTTGGAAATACCATCTAGCTGTTTGCAGGACAGGATCCCAAGTGTTTTTCTGTCCCTGTATATTCTCTACAGGGATGTAAATGAATCACTTTTGCTTTACTGGCGATAATAAGTAGACAGCTTACTTCATTCCAAGCATAACATTTCAATGATTGTCTGTAGAACTGTTAAGAAACTGGTCAGGACAGCAAATGCCACTATCTTCGAAGAATCGGCGTGTGACGCCCACGTACCAACTGTATTGTTTTTATTAGTCATCATTGTGTCATGATCACAGGTTGGCAAACTTGCTCATGAGTCGACTCGCCAGATTCACTCAGACTGAGCAACGAGTCTGAGTGAGTCCGGTTGAGAAAAAATTTTAGTGAGTCCACTTGAGGAAAATTTTGATGAGTCTAGTTCGAGTGAGTCCCAAGGAAAAAATATATTGCATGAGTGAGTCTGAGCAAGCTCCGCATTTCTTTCCGACCTATAGTCATAACGTATCTAGTAATGTTTTCTAACAGAGCTTCTTCGCAAAAAAATCTTTGTATGCACCATGAAGTGTTGTAGCTATATTTGCAGCCATATTTGCCCTACAATTGTAATTGTCCAGCAAGGTTTTGTGATTTAGGTGGTTAAGTCCTTTCAGAAATCCATGGCACGCTGTTTCACTCAACACATTTGGCAGGAATTCATATTGCACTGCATGCATGAGTTTAGATTCTGCACGAGAGTTTAGAAGGCTTGTGGAAAAAAAATGTGTTCCCAGGTGTTTCATGGACAAGTGATGTCATTAGAAGCAATTATCTCTCCATTGTCATAACCACTTCTAACTACATCAACATGAATGAAAAGAAATTACTAAAACAAAAACAAAATGTCATATTTCATCATGTATGCCAACTATCTTGCATTGATACTGATGCTGCAAATGTTCATTTGCAGGCCTGTAACCAACATGCCACCGTCGCTTCAAGAATGGTAAATATAAAGTTCATCCACTCTTTCTTGCTATCATGAATTAACGTCTTACGTAAAGAGACATAGTCTTTACATTTATGTGTCTGCAAGAGAGCTATTGTGGTGTGTGTATGTTGGTGTAAGATTACACGCTGCATTAGAAGCAGGAGGCCAAGCAACGTTGCAACACTTCATTCTCTTACTGTACTTTGCAGCAGTCAACAGACACCTCCTACTGCACAAGGCATTCTCAACGGAATGTAAGTGCCTCATGTTATTTTCTTGGTGGGCCATATGTCTTGTCTCCAGGCCTATTTTGCTGTATGACTCTCCGTAAGTAGCTTTTATATTTTTCACAGTGTTCAACAGCATATCGAAATATAACTGTTTTCTCCACCTTCTAACCTGGGTGTGGTTGGCACTGTTCGTGAGTAAAGTTTCAGTGCTGGTTGTGTATATGCAGGACATGTTTCAGCTAACTTGTCTGCAGCTTTAAAGAACCATCATTGTTCGACAGGCACATGTGAACACTATGTAGTACCTGCTGTTCTCTTGACCCATGATACTAAGACATCACTGTGACAGTTCATAAATTTCAAGGAATGATGTGCAGAAATCTGGAACAATGAATTATGAAAAAGATTTCTGCATACTCCCACACTATATGCCAAAAAATAACATACACACACATGCTTTTCACTAGTGTTACGTATTAATTCTTTCACTTTTTTTATAGAGAAGTATGTTTTGAAGAGGAAAGCACTGAGGGGTAAGTTGTACTACAGTTTTACCTTTTTTTTATTTATTCAATCATTACTTCCATCACACCTCTCTAGTCTTGCTAGCTTCCACTGCTTAGATGTCAAAGGGTACTATTTTTCTGAATGACTCTCTTGTATCCTTTCATGCACCAAAATGTAGGAAACTGGGATTCCCCAGTAAGGTTTGCGATCAAACTTTTCCTGGTATCTGGTATTGTGTATGACAATACACCACAGTACTTTGCCAACACAATAAATTTTAATGCTTATGACAGGACAAGAGTGAATTTTCCTATGCATTCAGAAAGCTCTTCATATGTGACCTATCTTGCATGAACTGCTATACTTCCATGAATCCAGAATCAGTGTTCTGAAAGTATTGTTTCTCATATTCTGAAGGAGTCACTGTGTAAGTCACGGTTTTTTAATTTCCGTGAAGATCTAATCACATGCTTTAGATAGGTGTCGGTCTGTTTTATTCACACTGAATTCAGCAAGATGTGTTCCTTCTTTCTCAGAATTACAGCTACATGTCGTACCAGGTTCTTGTTCGGCTTCATGCAGTATGCGAGATGTCACTAATTTATCGTTCTTACAGAACTTCGCAGGCTCCGAACAAAAGCAACTGCTCGGCAGTGCCACCTACCACTCCTGCAGGGTAAGAATGCCGACATGAAATTTGTTTAATTATTTATTTATTTTATTTATTTATTCAAAGTACCAAGGGGGAGATACACAGGCTAACATATAGGTCTCACGTTCGAAAAATAAAGTAATTCTCTGATTTTGGGAGGAGCTGAAACTTTGAGTATTATAACTGCTAGGTTTCGATAAAACTAAAAGTATCATGCTTGTGCAAGTAAAAATGTGTGATGGCACGAGAAATAGAAAATGTACCAGAGAAATGATGGTGACAATACACTCACTGGCAGCACACATTTTAATTATTTTTCAGATTGTACAATTGAATAGAAGCTTGCGCATTCCTTTTCAGTCAACCTCCATGAGGAGCCTCCAATTGTTCTCATCGGACAGGTGTCACCTGTGCTCCGCTTCCACTGCCTATTTCAGACTGGCAATCATGTGTTTTCAGTAGTGCTGTCAGTGTATGCTTGCATCACATGATTCAAGTTGTGTCTTTTTTATCATTGCGTTGCTAGTACAATTGTACTCTGCAGGCCTAATCAAACGCTTACTTGACAGTGATCAGTTTATCTTTCCCTTTCCTTACCATCCATCTCTCTGCGCCAGCATGTAAAACCAAGCTGCCCATACTGTTGCATGTGAGCTTCCTCCCAGCTTTTCCAACCCATGCCTTGTTTGTGTTTGTCCTCCAGACCCACCAGGAAGCCCACAGACTGCACACCATCATCTCGGTAGTTACACCCTCCGCATTTCTTGTAAACACTTTCATGGCACTTAGGCATAAGTGTTAATTTATTTGCAGGAAGAGGAAAGCGCGCGGTGAGGACGACATCGATGTGGGCTTAAAGGACCTTCTAGGCAGCTGCTCCACGTCTGTTCAAGCAATTGTTAAGAAAAAAGAAAAAGAAGGAGTGCAGCAAGACGAGTGCGACGTAGCAAGGAGCCTAGTAGCTCTGAAGCTCAGGTCACTGCCCAAGCGAAAGCGCTCGGCAGTGCTTTTTGAAATTCACAGGCTGCTGTATGAAGCGGAGCTAGAATGTTTAGATGACTGAGTTGCAACCATTATCACCCTCATGTCAACCAAATCATGTCGACGAAATCATGACACCTTGAACCTCAATGTAATTTTAGGGTTACCATGAGAAACAACAGACAACCAAGCCAAAGAAGGTACAGGTGAGGTTACGTGCAGTAATTATGATATAAATGTGGAGAAAAAAGTGTGTGAAAAGACAACTGACTGCTGGTGAGGTTTCAGTCTGCAACGTTCGAATAAGGCGTCAATGCTCTACCAGTTGAGCTAAGGCAATGGTAGTCTTCCCATCCGCTTTATCGGGTGTATCTGTGCGTTTAAACCTGTCCGTCGCTGTCATGGCTACAAGCGGCGCTGACTAACAATCCCAGGTTTACATGCACAGATACACCTGATAAAGTGGATAGGCCGACAACCACTGTCTTAGCTCAATTGATAGAGCATCAGGCGCCGTAGTCGAAGGTTGCAGGCTCGGTCCTGGCAGACAGCAAGTTGCTTTTTCGTCCACTTTAATTTTTATCTTCACATTTTTATCTTAAGTACTACAAATAATGTCCCCTATACTTTCCGTGGCTTGACTGTCTGTTGGTTCTCATTAATGTCTTATGTAACAAAAAAAAAAGAGCTCCTAAACTCCCCTTCTTTCTTTCATGAATAGGGTTATAAAGAATGCAGGAATTGAAGTGCTGATGATGCTATTTTAAGGCTGTCTATAAGTTTTGATAAGGTATCCACACTTATTTGAACTTCAGACATAGGTATAGATCAGATTTAGAGCTGATAGTGACAGTGAAAAGAGTCGAGCAGTACTTACAGTGAAACCTCGGTGATACGAATCTCACGGGACCGCCAAAAATATTCGTATCAACCGAAATTCGTATCACCAGAAAGCATGGAAAATTAGCATGCGACGAAAGAAAGCTGGCGTACATTTTCATTTACTGTTTTTCAGGACCGCAGCATCGTCAGGAAGAACTCTGAATGACTCTCAGTTAACTTTTGAGTGGTCGGCAATCACACCACCACACATAGACATACGCGCGTGTTTCATTAATGAACCAGGTGCGTTGTGACTCGCGAGAGCAGTAGCCCCTTCCAAATTTTAGTACGCTTTTTCGCATTACACGGGAGTACTGCAGTGAAAGTAACAGCATAAGTGCTTAGAACGATAGATCAAGGCCACAAAATGTCGGAACCATGGTCCTATGTTATGATTTTGTTATCGCGAAGGTGTTGGGGATGCTTTTTGGGAGATTTACGGCTGTGCTCGCACAAATGCGACCTCAACAGTCGCGCATCTTGACGTTGTGAGGCCCGACTCCTTCGCCAAGACCGTCCTCGCCTTCTTGCGGTCCTCGTCCACCTTTCATAGGATGTCTGATGCACGAGGCAGGCACGTGTAAACACAGTGCGACGACAGCAGCCAGCGTCGACGCATTAGAAAAAAAAGGCATGGCGCCAATGCCCTCTCTTATCTAAACGCGAAGGCACACGGAGGAACATTAGAGCCTGAAAGATTCGCTCGCATAATCTCGAAGGCCGTGACGCGTCTCTGAATGTTTATTCTGACCGTATTTTACACAGTTATTCTCATGATTTGGCGGTGCGGCGCGAATGCCCGCGCTTGCTTTCCCGCGCTCGCACATGCTTGGCGCGTCTTCCGCAACAGCGCGGCCAGCACTTCTTCGTACCTGGGCGGCAGCGTACGTTCGCATCAAACGTCGCAGGGTGAAAACTGGTTCGCAACAACCGTATTCCATTACATTGCAGGCCAATGGGCCTTGGCCGGGACCAAAGACAAATTCGTATCAACCCGAAATTTGTATGAGCTGTGATCGTATCACCAAGGTTTCACTGTATCAAGGGCTGTTATGCACTGGTCTGACTTGATTGATTCAACGTTGTCAATAATAAGCGTAACTTGGTGAGTGAGCATAGGCCAGAATGACACTCCAGAATTTTCTGGGATTAGTATGCAGTGCTGTGAGTAAATTGCAAGAATCCAGTTTTTGCTTCATACAAGTCTTCGAGGTATTGTTTCGCAAAATGGTTTTATGATTAACGAGAGCTGCTTGTTCTATGACATTTGTAAAGGTGCTTTTATCTGTGAAGGAGCTTTTTGAGATGCTTTTTAAACCAGGGGCCATTTTTGTGTTTTGACAGGATTCGCAGCTATATATTCATTTCTCAAGGTTGTCATATTGTTTTTACAGATTTCCCACTGTGTGTTTGGTATGTTCTGTGAAATTGTTTAAAAAGTGATCCAGTTATTCATTTAAAATTCAGTCTGATTAACTAGTTTCTTCGACGGGGATCTTCTCTATTTTGTTACACAGACAATTACATGCAGGACACTGATCACTAAGCCCAAGTAGAGCCCTAACACTATAGTCAGGTACAGCTTCGGAAGTCTGCAGTGTTTCCTCCTCAAAGGCTACAAGCTTGTACCAATGGGCACGTAATCAAGACTGACGTTATGAGTTGTATGGCTGGTGACCCCGGCTTCAGAGAAGAATGCCAAGTGCATGAGAGAGACTGTTTCTCTGGTGGCAAAGGCGGTCGGCTGCTGCGCTTTGGTCGTCTGGGTGAAGCCTTTGTGGATTTCTGAAGTTGTACTCTACGATAGATATGCTGTGAAGGAAGTTGTTAGTGAGAGATCTAACGTGTTGTCACCATTCATGGGATATGTCACAGCCTGGTGAAGGTTTCTGTGTAATGCTAAGTCAAGGCACTATTTAGATTGGTTGGATGGTTATCAGTGTACTGGTAGAAAAGGCCAATTAATATGACCATAGCTGTAATCCCCAAAGATGGGCATGGCTGGGAATGTCTGCTGTGTTCTCTAATGCATCATGAAGCTCAATACGAGAAACTGGCTGGCTGGAAAACTGTAGCATGTTTTAACATAGACTTCTGGGGGGTTATTGTGCAGGTATGTCCATGTTAGTTCTAGGATGTTGTCATGACAAATGAGGGAAGATAGCAAGTAATTTTTGGTAGGTACTAGTACACCGCTTCTGCTAAGTCTGTCATGGCAGTATAGAACGAAAATGAAGATAGAATTTCTTTATCTCTCGTCATCATTCGGCCAAGTCTCAGTAGTCAGAACGATATAGGCTTATGTATTGGTGACGCAGCTGCAGAGGCATTCGTTAGGTATAACACTACGTAAGTTAAGGAACGCAATGTTAAGAAAAACAAAGTTTGATGGCCAGGACCAAAGGCCAAGGCGATACTTATTGAATCACGTCGACAGTTTCCTTCATTTGAGTGGCCAGGCAAGAATGTGATTTATGGCCCGCCTTTTGAAAAAACAAGATTGCTCCTTCACACTGAAGCTCTAAGTTTGGATTATTGTCTTGAATTGGGCTGGTTGGTACATACCGATTTTGAATTCAGAAACAGCGCTGTAACTGGACGGAGATTAGATGACACAAACACCGCGCTGACTAACTACCATATTTCATTGCGTTTGCACGTCAGTATATACAGGAAAAACACAACATATTCAGGAACACGATATCGCTGTAACAATGCCAACTCACACATTCGACAGATACACAATTTCACTTTTGCGAAGCGATAGTTGTTTCAGCGTAGCCTATCGTTTCGCAAAAATGAAATTATGTATCTTTTCAATGTGTAAGTTGGCATTGTTACAGCGATATCTTGTCCGTGAATATGTTTGTGTTTTTCCTGTATATACTGACGTGCAAATGCAATGAAATATGGTTGTTAGTCAGCACCGTCTTTGTGTCATCTCGTCTCCGTCCAGTTCCAGCGCTGTTTCTTACTTCAAAATAAATATGTTCGAGTCTGTGATAACCAATATCCAGTGCAATGTTTTGTATTTATGTGGTCACATTATTGTTTCATTGCTTTATTTGCACTTATCCAGTCACCTTTATGTTTCAGTGCTCCATGTATTTATGTTGTGCCATTTGCATTTCAGTGCAATATTTGCATTTATCCAGTCACATTGTTGTTTCAATGCACTATTCACATTTATCTAGTCGCATATTAACACCTACAGCACACAAAAAACCAAGACTCGGAGGTAAGATGCAAAGACTGTGTCTTGTTCCTTTTGTGTGCTATTTGTGTCAGTATGAAGTACCAACAGGCCCAAGCTCACATTCTGTGTAATCACATTTGTGTAATGTTTGCATTTATCCAGCACATTTACGTTTCAGTGCAATGTTTTGTATTTATCCAGTCGCATTAGTGTTTCAGTGCAATATTCGTATTTATTCACTCACATTCATGAATAAATTCACGCCATTGTTTTCGATTCAAAATTGAGTTGTGAATTTTTTATCGTGCTGTGAAGGTCAGCCATAGTAATCACAAATAAGCGATTTATATTTATTGGTAGAGCACTCATGAAGACGTGAACCTACATATGTCAGATTCTGACGGTCATGTCAAAGCAATCTGGCAGTGCTACTGGTGACATATTTAAGAAATAAGTACGAGCAGACGTGAGTGAACTAATTATACACTTGCTTCATTACTGCCATGTCGAAGTGCTGCTATGCATGTTTGACACAACAACAAAAACGAGCCCTTAAAATTCCCCTTCTTTCTTTCATTCGTAGCAAGGATCTAGTTATGGCAGACCCCGTGCCTTGAGGTAGTGCACGAGGGATTATTAGTCACTTGCGAGCTCGTAGAAAGATATCTAATGTGCTATGCAACGCCAGAAGGCGGAAAGTGTGTTCCACGCTTTCCTCCCTGGCTGTGAGTGACACTGATTAACACTAAAATGAGCTGCCAGAGCATGGTTAGGCAGTATTACTATTAAAGACACAGCTCAAATACTTCTTTGGGATACATCCGTAGCTTTGTATATATAACAGTAAACTGGAAGATACTGTGTTACGATCTGTACGTCTGGTATGGTAAACGGTATAACATATTAATGTTATACCGTTATACTGTAGACTCTCCTCAGTAAATAGAGATCGTTTGAATGGAACTGCTGCTTGAATGAAGCAACTGTGTCTACATAAGAATGGAAGCTTGAGTGAGTTGGTATGCGTTGATCTTGGTTGATACAGCGCACACAGGACAACAATGAAGAATAAGGAACACTGGACAGACGCTGACTCGCAACTACATTTTATTTGGAAAAACAAGCATATATAAGGCGATTCGACAGGACGAATATCTAAAACACCACTAAGGCCAATGGGGCAACCTGGTTACAGTGGGGTGGCTAAAGCTAATGTTACATCGGTATAGTAGGCATCTTGTTAAAACTTTCACCGATATCCTCGATCAAAAGAGAGGGCATGTTATTTTTCAGAAGATGACGTCATTTCCGCGCGTAAAGGAAAACATGAGAAAACTGTCATGCCCTTCCGAACTTTGCTTCCGAAATGAAGGCACGGACTTATTGCATAGTTCGGTTGCGTAGGGTCAGCCGCACCCCACCACTCTATGAGAAAATCCCATCGTTCCGGCGCGCAGTTAAAACGCTGTGGTGAGGCAGCGTCCAAAGATTTTGGGACCGCAGAACCCATGGCGATGAAGTGCAACATTAGCTTTGCCAGATGAGCCGTTTCGACCATTAAAAAAAAAAGAACAAAAAAATACCTAGCTACAGCACCCCCCTTCTGTTAGCCGTTCGGAGGTTACGAGTGGCGCTGCTGACTGGAATGGTGGCTCTTCCATCAACATGCTTTTGCACCATTAAAAGGTGAAAAAAAAGCCTTGCTGAACAAGTGCGTAATAAACCTATCAGCATGCCGTAGCGTCCCTGATTTTTCCTTTGTCTTGCTGTAAGTAGCGGTACACATGTAATGTTAATGTAGTATTCGATATTCGATTCAAGATAACATTTCACTAGTCGCACATCCCTGTTTGTAATACCATGCCGGTGATTTTTGTATTCAGGCAGGCAAGAGCCACTGGCACAAACATTTTAGAAACTTTACGAAGATTTCGAATGGAAAGAATTTGTGAGGGATTAAAAAAAATGACAGCAAAAGGAAATGAATTGACTGAATAACTAACAAATTTAAAGTTCTTAAAGCATAAACAAGAAAAACATGATGCAGTTCTTAATAAATACTTATGCATTATGGTATAACTATTTCGAAATGTGCATTAAACAAAAGCGTCAATAAAAAAAACACAAAATAGCAAGCACAATTTAAAAATTGAGGATAATGATTAGGTGATACTAGTGAATGAGAAGTACCATAACATTGCAATGGCACTCCAGTGGCTACGTAACTTTTACATCGCTTGAAGCAGCATCATTTATCAGGATGGAAACTCCATTGGGAAGTCGGGAAGATGCAATCATCCATGGCACTCTCATGTATCACGTTACCTGAAAATAAAAAGGGGCACTTTTGGTTACACTTTCGTACCTACTAGTGCAGCACTTTTGCATCGCCCACTTAGCTTGCAAATGACTGCATCCTTGAAGCGTGTACATTAAATCTGAAACAGCTGTCCTGTCTAACAACTAAGCAAGGTTGATGTTAGCTGAAATAGGCCATAAGTCTGCTTGTTTGAGCAACTTGTTAGACATCAAAAAGTCCATCACAGTTTTAACCCTTTCAGTCCCGAATTAACTATTTTCAATGTAAGCAACTAGTCTTTACATTTTGAGATGCGCATGACCGTGGCAGTCCAAAAAAACTGAAAAAATCTTTGCTCACACTTTTCAGTGAAGAGTAATTAATGGGACAATTAATTTAATAAATAATGATTATTTAATAATATTTCCATAATTTTTACTTTGTTTATTACTTTAAATGTTATTCAGATAGGATAGCATAATGTCCAATAGCCAAAATTCAAATTTCCGGGACAGAACTAAAATAAATGCCCTATCTCTGCATGGTGAAAGAAGACGCTGCCTCAGCGAAGCGCGCGAACAGCACGACCGCTTCTGTAATTTATTCGTTCAGGCGTGACCTTGCTTTATTGTGTGTGCCATGTTGACACCCCATGTAGGGCAGATGCTAAATATGGGCTCTTGAGGAAGAACAACGCTTTATCTTTACCAGACGCTTGCTGACGGACCTACATAATTTATGCTTCCAAATGGAATCACTGGTACTGAAAGGGTTAACAATATGCTGCTGTTTTCACGGGGTCGTGACGTAGACGAAGGCAGCAGTCGGCGTGTTCAGAGATGAAACTGTTTATTTGGCCGAACTTGTGGCCGTGAAACAAACTCAAACGACAGCAAGCAATGCACGCTGTGCACTGACATCAGCAAACAGAGCGTCAGCCGTCCATAAACTGACAAGCGGTCAAGCACATCGGCTTTATTGCATGTATCATAGAAGATTCCAGTATTATCGCTTGCAGGTGCGTAAGTTCCAGAACTAACTCTAATGTGCGCGTCGAGCATGTAATCGTATCGGAAGGTTCCAAGATTACCTAAATATTTCCCAGTAATTCTGGCACACACTGCGCAAGGCAGCAGCTACATTGGAATAGGGCAGTAACATGAAAACAGAAAGAAACGAGTGGGCATAGCATTATAGTACTATTAAAGTCCTAACTTTGTCGGCTTACTACGGCAGAGAAAGTAGTGCTTAAGAGGCTTCAGGCCAGGGTGGCCCTTACACTGGCTGTCATCTCAACGTGGAACTGGTCGCAATTACCACTGTGTGCTGTTTGTCCATATTGCTCCGCTCCAGTGATGGAGGAACATGCGCACCATTTAATACAGACATGTCCCAGCTCAGCTGGTATGCTGTGTGATGTCATCATATATGGTTACTAAATCAACAGCAACAGTGCTTATTAATATTATGGAAAGCTTTTTTATAAATGTTGCTAGAGACATCCGAGGTCATCTTTGATCACAGTCTTCATTGAAGTGAATGAAGCAAACTTGATATTGCGTAAAAGTGTTGTAGACGCATTACTATATTGCTCATGCACTGTAGACCTGACGGATACTAAATGAGAAACATGAAGGCTAAATGTAGGAATGTGCACAGGAAGGCCTTACGACATGCTCACTGCGGTGCAGGTGCACTATCGGGTTACTAAATATTGCTTAAGCAAAAGAGCAATGGTCTGGGTACTGTCGCTAGTGGTGCCAACTTACAGTGCGCTAGAGAGAAAAAGTTACATCAGAAAATGCAGCGCATGTGAATCGGTATGGTCCATGTAGGTAACATAAACGAATCACTCCATCACTGTATAATGAAAACACACCTAGCATTTCGATACACTGGCTTGCATGATGGAAATTCTTAAAGAAATCATCAGCATGGTGCAAAACGCACCAAATGTCTAAACATACTTGTGTGCTTTGACATTTTTTAGGGTCCTCTAAAGCCCTGAAGGCCTTTTATGCTGAGTGGCGCTTACCACGCGCCATGTTCCAATGTAGTTTATTTATGTTTCTGCACCGGTGCTTTCTGAAATTGTATACGAATATATAAGCACTTCTTGCAATAAGACAAGTTGAACTTGGCTCTTGTGCTTTGTGTTTGGTTCACCTCATCAGTGTCACTTTGCCTGTTACTATGGTATCGTGGCTAGCTTGCCACAAAGTGTGCTCGTCACAGTGCATGTGCTGTGGCTCATACCGATAGTGACAATACAATTTGACAGTAGCTGATATAACAGTGTTCAGCTTCACACAAGTACTTGGTGACTACACTATGTATGAATTTGGATGATTGGGAACTCTGCAACATGTCAATCTTCTGTGAAGTTATAAAGGCAACTAATTAAGCATAAGTTTACCTGTTGACCTGCACGAGTGACAATTGCTTCTTGCCACGGAACTTGACCTTCATTCATGAAAAACTTGGCGAGCTTGTCCCGGATATCTATCGCTGATCTGCAAAGTAGACGGCATTATTGGATTTTGCTCTGTACTGCCATTTTCAAATTCCAACACAAGTGCTATAAAAATAATGGCAATACTTGAGTTAGCTCCCTGAGATTAATGCATGGGAAAGAGCACGACTGCGACAGCAAAATGCGTTTAAGACAGCAAAAACCTTAATTTGACAGAACAAATATCCATGTAATAATGTCAAATGCATGAATAATCAAGGGTACAGTGTTAGAAATTTTACATAGCGGAGTGACAGCCAGACGCACTCGGCTCCCTTAATATTGAGGGGTCGTCATTGTGGTCCCTCCAACCTCCCTCCATGCACCTGCCCTCCCAGTCCTCATGGTCCACATAGCCTGGCGGATTATATGTCAGCCTCGAATGTGGGGACTCTTGCAGCAGGAAATTGTGCAGTACCACGCATGCACGCACAATGTTTTCGGTGGTGGTCTCCGAGGCCCTAAAGGCTCTGCGGAGAATCCGCCACCGACTTGACATTATTCCGAACGCATTTTCGATGAGGCGGCGTGCGCGGCTCAGCCTGTAGTTGAAGGTGGCCCTCTGCAGGTACACTGCACGCTGTGCTGGGTTGCTCCGATGCTTCTGAAGTTCTGAGGAGAATAAAATAACCAAAGAAGAGTTTGAGACATCAAACCAAAAAAAAAGAAAGACGTAGCATTACTCATCACGGAAGGAATTGGAGTGCAAAGCAGAAGCTGTGTGTATATGTGAACAACTTTGCGCATGTGCATATGTAGCACAAACACTGAATGCAAGAAATCTGCATGAGCTTTACAGATTGTCATCCTGTAATGTAATATGGTGGCTGTCATATAGTGAGCGGTTAACTAGTTTGGAGAAGCTGCATTGCTTAACGTGGTTTTTCTCAAGAATGGGTTCTTGTAATATATTAGGAAAACTAGCTAAAGAAAGTTCAAAATGCTTCATATATCATTTGAATGGCTGCATACAAGAAAGTTTTTCTAAAGTTAATAAACTGCTGATGATGTCATTTAGAGTACTGGCAACACCTGCATAATATAGCCCAATTAAGAATCTCCACAAATCTAGGAGGCCTCTGTGCAGAGCCACTCAGTGACAAATGCGCTCAGGTCCTGCGATCTACTCTGGTATGCATAGCTGCACACTTCCAAATATATGCTACCTTTAACACTCCTGTCTCACCACACTAAGTTTACAATAACAGTATACCTCAATAGTGCAGATATTCTTTAACTAGTCATGTTTCACTTGTGCAGTGTCTGCCTACTGTTAGCTCTATTTACATATTAATTAATATTTATAGAGGCCTATTTGAATTAACTTTTTGTTTGCATGATGGACACAGCATCAAGAACGAAATTGTGCTGCACACATGCACATGCACAACAAAACTTGCCTCGCTGGGGGGTACGGTCGCATCATAAAAGTCTTCAGGGGAAAGGCTTCATCCCCTACCATTACGTAAGGTATGGGTCCTACAGTTCCCACATTTGCTGGCGGAGGAATTCCAAACAGTCGCCCGTTAAGGCATTTCAGCAAACGAGACCTTAAAAACATTCCACTGTCTCCTTGGCCTCCGTAGTGGCCCATGTCAATGTAGGTAAACCTGGAATACAGTGATAGGTAAGATTCTAAGAGTACTCAAATTGTTCCCTCTGTGCAAAGGGCTGGTTTCGCATAGTGAGTCCAGTAGTACATGTACTGGTTATCTGTGTTGCATAATGTGATTACCCTCCAAAAAATTACGGCTGACAAGCCAGTTTAATAAGCTTAGTGGTCACCATACATATGGATAAACAATCTGCAGCGTGGTCCACCTTACTGGTGCAGTGGCCACTATACGTGGCTGTTTACCCAAAAGTCACGGGTTTGACCTTGGCTGCGGTGGTTGCACTTTGATGTAGGCGAAACGCTAGAGGTCTGTGTACTGTGCGATGTCACCGTGGTTTCGCATGAACACCAGGTGACCAAAATTCCGGAGCCTTCCACTATAGGGTGAAAGCCTTTCACTATGGCGTGTGATATCAGACTTTGGTCTCTACATACTTTGCTCTCTTCCTATCATGTCTCATATTCAGGCATAGCCTCCTCGACCAAGGCTTTGTTTTTTTATCAGTATTGTTGCCTTGTTCACTGCTAAAAAGCGAAAAACACAGTGGGAGAAAAGAAAAAAAAATTCAGTACACTTAGTCATACAGTACACCACACAGACTTACACTCCCTCCTCACTCATTTCAACGGTGTAAGAAAGAGCGAGTGATGGTGTTGGCATAGATGCACCAATGCTTACTGTCAACAGGTGTGAAGGCACGCCAGCGGGCATGGTAATGACTACCAGTATCAACATTACTGAAGTCGATAAGGACAAATGGAAGTGGCTATGAATGTGTATGAGTGTAAGTAATAATGCGAGTGCGGACAGTCGTGCTTTAGCATGAATATCGGTGACTATACCACCTTTCAAAATAATGTTGAGTGAGTGTGACTACCTGCTTTTTATCAAATCTTATGCTCACAATATTTAGTCAACAAATGTCGTGAGAGGGAATTAAAATGAGTTGCTTATTTGTTGTCATTACTCTTTGAGAAGGCCAGCAACAAAAAGACATTCACCTGTAATGTGCATCGCACACCGCAAGGAAAACAACACTGAAGGTTTTCTTGTAGTTCAGGTTCCTCGAACCGCTGTTCATCGGACATTCGATGACAACGTGTTTCCCATCAATGCTTCCCAAACAATTAGGGAAATTCCAAAAATTCCTCCATCTCTGCAGCAATCTAGATCGGTCAAGAGAGACCCAGAAACAACTACACAATATGTATGAACTCACGGGTGCAAGATGCTTGTTCACTGGTGAACACAGGAATGCAACATGAAATGTATGACAATTACACATAAAATTACGCAGATGCCAAGCTCTCCAATTATCTGTGACTCCAATTATCTGTGACTTACAGATAATTGGAACAAAGACAACATTACAACACACACACTGTCGGGCCAAAATAGGCCAACTGTTCTAACCATATTATGCACCAGCACAGAAACAAGATAATTAGCTCTTAGAACATTCTTTTATTATTCAAAGAGCATTTACAGCATTAGAATCATTTACCTCAATGAGCAACAAGCAATTTCTATGGGAAATGTTTTAATGATTTCAACACGTAATGATACTCCGTTTTTCAAAATGAAAAACCTTGCCGGGTGAGCTCCACTTTTTTTTCTCTTTACTGCAGCCTGGGTGTATCCCGAGAGTTGTATTTTCATACTGGAGTGCAGTGTCAGCCACTCATTTGCCAATGTTTTAATATTACCCAGCAACAACTTGATCACACTGCTTTGCAGTGGCCAATATGTTCAATGTACACCACATCTTGTCTGAACAGAACTGCTTGCATCATTCCAGTGGCACTAAAGGAATCATTTTTTATTTCAGATTATTTTTCTAATCGCAGCAGTATGCATGTTAGAAGGCCATGAGAAGCCCTGTCTTCTTCAGGTGAAGGGCAGTGTTCAATGTAGACTACTTAATGGAGTTCATGAAGAGTTCAGTGTGATAACTTGTCTGTGAATGCATTTTTCAAAGCAAATGATGAAACTTTAGCAAACCCACTATGCCACTGAAACACTACATCAGCCAAGAAAAAAAAATTCTATTAGAAATGGTTCTCTCATTACCAGGGGGCGTAGCCAGAAATTTTTTTTCGGGGGGGGGCACCTCCTTGATTTCGGGGAGGACACCTCCTCGAAATGGTCATTTTTCGCTCTGTATGCCATGGCGAAAAAAATTTCGGGGGGGGGCACGTGCCCGGTGTGCCACCCCCCTGGCTACGCCACTGCTCATTACCCTTTTCCACTCCCCGATTGTCTGGGGAAACCTCATGTACAGTGGATTGAGAACATCCCACAGCACGGCGGTTTTTTCCCTTACTATTCCACCTGCCGTGGATCGCCCTGTCAGAAAGTTGAATGACAGACTGCGGAAAGTGTCTCCATTAGCAAGGAATCTGAAAAGATAGTACGCACGTTTTAAAGGTGACTCGTCTACTACTGTTGTACTCGGCTGAATACTTAATGGTGCTGAGGACAATGAGTGGCTCCTGCTTTAAAACACAGATCACAATGCCAAAGTAGAGGGACACATCATGCTGGCACTTCACTATGTGAAGGAACTCTGGCGATTTTTGCCCTCTCTGCTGTTCTCAACAAAGCTTTCAGTGTATTCTTAATAGGTCTCTGAAAACTTTCCTGACAACTCACTTTAGTGAGAAGTGATGTGAGAGTGAGGCTGGTGGGAAGGAAAGGAAAATGGGTGAGGGTAGAACATGGCATAGAATATAACATAATATAGTTAACATGCAGGATGGGAAAGGGAGGTGACGGTGAAGGGAACTGATGTTAGGGTGAAGAAAAGGAGAGAGGGCAATACATAACGAGATAAAGAAAGATGAAATAAACAAGAAAGAAGATGTATAAAGAGATAAATGAGCATGAAAGAAATAAAACAGATGATGACAAAACTTAATCTGCGTTCGGCAGGTGGTGTCACTTGCCACCTGTGCTTTTCGCTCAGATTACATAGGCGTGGAACTGGGTTTAATTTTGTTTTCTTTTTCATGGTGAAATCATAACCCAAGATCTATGTTATGGTACTTGCTTGGAGTGCCTGTCATCGAGCAGAAAGCCCAAACATTACTAAATACTTCAACATAGGCCTCGGTGCAAATGTAACTTTCGCGCACATGTACAGAGCTGAAAACGCGTTACTTGGTTATTAGTTTTGTTTTGATTGCCTTACCTCAAGGTCATCGCCAGTCTTTCGTGCGCAGAAATTGGCAGCCGAAACGGCGTCACTTGTCTCTCAATCAGTGGTCCAACGAGACCAAGCAACGTGTCAAATGTCCTTGGTGGCATTCGGAGGAAACTAGAAAATGAAGCTGATTACTAGAGACAGATTTTTAGACAAATGCCTATTATGTTCCTTGCACTCCTATCGCGCCACTTTCATATATGTGCATGAATTAGAGTCTAAGAAGGGCTTATGGGACAATTGCAGCGCTTTGTTCAACCGTTGGCGCCTTTGTGCCATCACCAACAGTAACATGCTTTGTTTTGCTGTCGTAGACACAGGTCGCGCACGACATCGCTTGAAAACATTTTACAAACTTATAGTACCTACAATGACGACGTTCGAGGCCTAAAACGCAGTTTTGACTACCTATTTTTGGCGCCTAAAACGTGCTTTTTTACTGCCTACAAATTCAGCCTCTACTGATTACTCACAGCACTCAGCACGGAATGAAGGGGATTACTTACTCTCGGAAATATACTTCATCCCTTGCACGAAGACGGGGAAGCAGTGTGTGTGCCTGTCCTTCGGTGTCTCTGTACCTCCAAAGTGGATGGACCCAAAATCTTCGCGGTTCATGTCGAGAGCGCCGACGCCGAAGCAGCAGCAGACACGCTATCATGGTAACGTTGAGCGTCGCGAGGAGATCGTCGTCGTCTGCCATTTTCCGCACGATTGCACTGGAGAGTCCGAGAGCTCAGAACCATGACCTCTTAGACCAGACGACGAAAAAGTGCGCGCAATCTCGCGGGCTCGCGCGCCGCGCCGAGACCGCTCGAGACAACTCTTGTCACGTGACTCCCGCAGATGTGGCCAGCGTGCCGCTTTTTGCCGCGCGGCGGCGCAGACGCGCGGCATGCCGCCGCGGGACAATTTCCGCCAATGTGCACGTACCTTTAGCCGTCTTGGCGGTGGCGAGAAGTTCAGCAAGTTGGACTTGAAGGATGCGTATGTGCAAGTACAACCGGACGAGGCATCCCGCAAGCTGGTGACAATCAACACACCAAAAGGACTGTACCAATACACGCGTTTGCCTTTGGGCGCGTCACATCGGCTCCTTCAATTTTCCAGCGGGAGATGGAAAACCTGCTACAAGGGCTCAGACACGTTGTGGTGTACTTCGACGACGTTCTTGTGACTGGACGAGACGACCAGGAGCACTAAGAAACCTGGGCCTAGTCCTAAGCCGACTGAAGCAAGCTGGGCTTAAATTGAAGCTTGATAAGTGTACCTTCCTTGAACGACAAGTTTAATACCTGGGTCACGTGGGCACGACTGCGGGGGTTTCAACCAAACCCTGAAAAGGTAGAGGCCGTGCTGAAGGCCCGTAGACCCGAAGATGTCAAGGCATTACAGAGTTACCTAGGGCTAGTCTACTTCTACCGCAGGTTTCTGCCGGGGCCACGGTGTTAGAATAGTTTAGGTGGAGCGACGGCGCGTTGGAAGGAGGAGAAATCGGGGACCTCTTTCCCTTTTTTGCCGAAAGGAGGCGCGCGCGGGACGGTGGCCGCCTGGCTATACCCAGCGCAAACCTGAAGCTTCTAAAATTTGGTGTTTTAGCGTGTTTAGCGATATCATAAGGCCCTGTGAGGATTGTGTGGTAGTGTTTTATGCATGACTGTTTGGCATGCGGCGTGAAGCTCATAAACGCCACTTTCGGCCTCGGCAACACCGTGCCCTAGGCGATCGTGCCCGCATTTTGTCTACAAAAATAAATCTGCAGTTGCGTGACGCGTGTTGAATTCACCCTTCATTTGCCCTGGAAAGATTACTTGATGTATTTGCGGTCAGCATCATACAAAGCGCAGGTATCATGCGTAAGGGGCATTTCGCATATGAGATCAAGTGACCCTACAGAATCTTTTACTACGAACCACTTATTCAAATTCCGTAAACATTTTCGAGAAGACGAATGCTTTAATGTAATGGAATAGAATGACTCTCTTTAGGTCTTTCGGGGTGTGCACTAGCACGTAACGGGCCGCTCCCACGTCGGAAAATACAGGATTGAAATAGAATGCAATAAAGTGGGCGACAGCTTGTGACCGATGGATACGAAGGCGCTCTTTGATATATTCAAAATAAATAGACTGCAAGGTATATACTTTATGGTGCACCAAGAATTTTATCGCAGTATTGCCGCGATCTACGAATTTTACATATTCTTGCCTGAAAAGGCTGCTTTCGCTCGAGTATTGTGTGGCGTGGCTAAATGATACGAAAGAATGTAGGATGGTACTAAGCAAAGGTGGACATTCTGACCACCTTTGCTCGGCGTATGACGCCAAAAAAATTTTCGAGAACATCCTGGTTGAATTTAGCTGTTAGCGCATATTTAAAGCCACACTGTTCTAATAACAACTTTGAAAGCTGAATTGTGGAAAGTATTGTTACTCGCATACCTTCAGCAGTTGATTGAGACAGGAAGTTGTGAGAATTTACTTTACCTAGCTTGACATCTTTCTCCCAATTGTTCAGCCATTGCAATGTTGATTCTAGGATGCTGAAATCTTTGCTTCCATTCCTGAGGCCTTCCTTGGGGTGCTTGCGGTTGAAGGCATTGAACAGGTTATTCATCCTTACCATAAAATCAACTGTCCCCTTTACATTGCGTAAGCCAAGCGTTTCCTTCTGCGAGTAAAATTATATACCGTTTGCCACACTGAGGCTGAACAGCTGCGTTGCAAGCTTCACGCAAATTTTTTCGGTGTTGCTTGGGTTTACATGTGAGGAAGAAAGTTTGGGGCAAACCCTCAACATGCCTTGGGCATTGGTGTCAACTAAGTAAAGTTTGTCATAGTGTGACCACATCACGCGGCTGCCGTTTAGAGAGAATAGTTTTTGCTTCAGAAGCCGGTTTCGCACGCATTTGATTAGATGTGGCGCATCTGAAAAAACATAAACATTTCGTTCCTCATATGCAGGATTAACAAAATAGTTCTTCGCACCATTTAAAGCACCAGTTACACAAAAGTGCTTCCACATGGATCGATTGGTCGTGGCACCGTCCAACACAATCGCATCGACAAATGCGCCTGCATGTTCAAGAAGGAGTATTGCCTTCAATAGACCCTTTGCAAAAGCTTCCGAACAGGGCGCGCTAGTCTGGCAACCAAGGCAAGCGGTCATGATGAAGTATCCGCGCCGATCCATCCGCAGACTCGTTGGGTATCCGCTTCGTGTGTAGGATGGCTGTCGCTTCGCCTCGTACAATTTTTCCCATTACGGGATGGGAAAACGACTTGAAACTTATCCCGCCATTGAGTGATGAGAAGGTATTGAAGTTTTATTCGACCAGGTCGGCCACAGACCGCTGTCTCGACCGCAGCTACAACTTTCATGTTGAATCGTACGTCATACCTTCATCCGTGCGGACAAACAAGTGCTAACAGAGGTGAGCTTTTTTTTCTCGACATTGTTTTACGGCGCCACTGGCTATCGGGAATGTGATAGGGGATTGGTTAGTTATATGTTGTGAGGAGGTCATTGATTGTGTTTAGAGGAAGCGCCGAAACTGTGCCCGCGAGGATCAAACGGAGACGGCGGCGCACATAATTCGGCTTTCGAGCGTGACAGATCTGGCGCTGTTAGACTTGTTCTCTAAACCTAGTTTCAATTTTAGACTACTGCTTAACGTACAGTTTGTTTGCGTTTTGCTTACCGCGAGCCGACAGCCGCCAGCAAGCGCTGCCTACAAGCCGTTAACATGTGCACAAAAATCGATAAACAGATTACGGAGTTTCAGAGCGCCGCTCATCCTTCGTCATAGTGAAACTTGATGTAACAAGGCGCCTGCTCAGAGATATATTGCGGCATTGAAAATGACGAGACGGTCTGTGGAAATAGTTTTGATTTGGTGTAGGTATGGCCAAAGTATTAAGCATATTTTTCTTCCCTCCGGTATATCTTTGTGAGCACGAAGTAGCGGCGCGGGACGTAGAAAAGTCTTATCCTAATTAATTCATTGAGTAAAGTTCACGTGAATGGTGGCATATGAATGATTTCAAGCTACGTCCGTAGCTTAAGATAAGTCTGTTGTTTACAGCTTTGTTGTTGAACCACCTTCAAAGCGTGGGTTGGAGACCCACTTTTTAAGAAAGGATTAGAAGGCTTGTTCTTAAAGTGAACTGAAACTGAAATGCAGGCACTATTTTCAGCACATTACATAGCATAATAATGTGCAAAATTACAGATTAACATTTGGAATTTCTTATCCAGTGCTGGTGTCATCTTCATCAAGGCGTCATGCTACAGGAGCAAGAAGAATTCTCCCCCCCCTACTCCGTAATCGTTGCGGTTAATCGACTAGCTGAAATAATTGATGGCAATTGTGAATGCCCAGCTGGGAAGTTAGCATGCAACCACCTTATGGGGAATGTTGCGCACAATTCAGCTGATGCAATCTAAAGGCTTTTCAGAAGCCCCAGAACAGCTATCGTGCACTGATCTTCCACAGCAATGGAGAGTCCCAAGCAAAACGCCACTGAAGGGGTGCTCTATTCAAGCTGTGGATTGGAGAAGTGTGAGAGAAGGTGGTCTGTGTACCCCTAAGCTAGCACGACCGAAAGAACGGCGGCAGCATCCCCGTAATGAGGAGCAGCAAGAAGCTGCAGTAAAAAAGTTTGCCAGCCGTTTATTGTCTCTCGACCCAGGGAATGAGTTTGCAGATGGTCTGCTGCTCACACCACTGCAACCCTTCAAGAAGATTCGGTACGGCTATGCTTCAGCAGCATCTCCGATGGCGTATCAACAAGCACTGCGACCCTATGGTTTCGCTGTGCACACCGCAGGAATTCTGGAAGCCGCAGGTTCTTCAACAGCAACTGTGCCTTGTCTCAACTTTTTTAGTGGTGCCAGTGTCTGGGATCCACCGCCTCACCTCAGTGGGAACCTGATTGTGAAGTTGAGCGTTGGCACATGAATTTTACATTTTATGAATATTCTTGACATTTAAAATTTTTTTGTTACAAAATCAAAGAGCATGATTTTGGCATGCTTCGAGAATTTTTTAATTACTCTTACCTACAACATAGCCGTTTGAGAATTCATGTTGAAGGTTGTGCCGTGCTGTTTTACAATTTGCAGGAGTTGCACACAACACCAGCTCGTTCCGCACAGATAGAGAGAGACACTCGGCAGCAGGCAAGAAGTTCTACGTGGAAGAAAGAGCGAAGCCTGCGTCTGACCGCTTCAAACTTTGGTGTTGCACTTGCCAGAAAGGAGTGGACTGCAAAAGGCCTGCAAGCCATTGCAAGTAGCCGAGACATTTCACATGTCCCTGCTGTAAAGCAAGTGGATCCCTTAGGACTACCAGATATAAAGATGACATTCAAGCTATATGAAAAAGCTGCATGGCGCGAGTGCATGTGTACCAGCTGGTCCAAAACGCATCACAACAAAATTGCCTGGTGCCCACATTTCTTGTGATTTTATGAAATTCGTACAGAACATTCATTATCATGTGGAACCAAATGCCTTCGAGAAACACTTTCCTGCAGTTTGTCTTTGGTAAAATAAGATGGAGTTGCAATCACTTCTGCATTTAATGGAGAGTTACTTTCAGAAAGGTAATTTGCAGCTGTGGTGCTTTTTTTTTGTATAGCACATGCAAATGTGCTTGCAAAAAATTATTTTATGCTGTAATGCTCGGTTGTAATCGGTGATTCCGCAGTGCATGCTTCACTGCTGTTAAAACAGGTGTTTCAGTACGTATTCTCTCAAAATTGCCTAGCGATTCAGGGGCTTGTTATATTTGTGCACTGTATGCAGGTATGGGATTGCCAATGAGGCAGTTGCTGCTGTCCGTTATGAGGAGGTGCTGAAAGCCATGGGCCATAACGTCACAGTGAGCACCTGTGGCCTTCTGCTGAATCCAGCTTTTCCTTGGCTTGGCGCATCGCCAGACAGGATAGTCTATGATCCGTTGGAACTGTCGTATGGCGTTGTGGAAATTAAATGCCCATATTCTTTGCGAGATACTAAAGGAGAGGAGCTTGTTGGGCTAAGCTTCTGCTCTGAGCTGACCGATACCGGCCCAAAACTGAGCAGAGAACACCACTACTATTCTCAGCTAATAGGTCAGATGGGTGTGTCCGAACTGTCGTGGGGCGACTTTGTCATTTTCAGCAAGAATTTCATTCTGATTGAGAGGGTGAGGCTGAACAAAAATGAGTGGGAGGTCATGAAGGGAAAGCTACAGAATTTTTACTTCTCAACATTGCTTCCATTTTTGGAAACCACTGCAAGGCCCTGCTTGTAACGCATGAATGGCACAACAAATAAAGAAAGATCAAAAGCATGTTTTTATTTTGTGTAAATGTACAAAAAAAGTGCAATAAAGGTCATTGACAGTCACTCATCAGCATTGTCATCGGTGTCTCTCAAGAGTGGTGGTTGAAGGTTGCTCAAGATAGCACAGACGGCCCATATTTGGTTGGCTAATCGAGCCAAGGAAATAGGAAAAGGGCGATCAAAGATGTGGTAGCTCTTGATGCGCTGAATCCTTCTTTCAACGTGTATTCGAAGTGCAGCAATTTCTTGTGTATTTGTAACATCCTCTTCACTGATCACCATGCAAGAAAGGTGGCAGGTTTAACTTTACACCTTTGTTCTGTAAGATGTCTTCAATGCGAAACCCTTTGTCGGCCATAACGGAATCGCCTTCGTCAAATTCTAGGTCAAGGAAATGACTTTGAATCGCACATTCTCTATCTGACGTTGTGGGAATCGAGCGCGCCCTCCACTTTGGCGCCTCGTTCCCCAGCTAGCGCGAGTGCTGGCCCCGTGCTCCTCGAGCGCCGGGAACATGGCCACCGTGGTTTCGCCGCCAGGCCTTTTTGTCTGGTGCAAGCCACGCGTCGGTCTTCCCTGCACGGAGACACGTCGTCCGAACATGCCCGGACAATGCCTACCCCCTCGCATCGCGCTAGCACAAGTGACGGTGCTTCGCCGATCGTCATTGGCCGCCCGTTTCTGCCTCCTCTCCCCTGAGCTTGCTCCCGCCCGGCGCTCGCTCGCCGCGGCAGATGCTCACAGGCCTACACGAGAGGTAGACGCACTGCCTTAGCAGGCAGCTTCTCGTACGTGCGCTCGGCTGCTGCCCTTTGCGTGATAGCTTGTCGAAACGTGAGAAGGCGCGCCTGTCGTCGCTGCTGAGTCGTTTCAGTGACATGTTCACTGAACGACCGGGTTGCACCTCTCTTGTGAGGCACCGGATTGACACAGGCGACGCACAACCGTGGAAATGCAATCCTCGCCCCGTCAGTGTGGCTAAGAGGAAAGCGATCGACCAGGCATTGGATGAGTTGATTGAGACCGGAGTTGTCCAACGCTCAAACAGTCCCTGGGGTTCACCGGTGGTAATGGTCCCCAAAAAAGACGGCTCCTATCGTCTCTGTGTGGACTACCGCCGGCTGAACGAGGTCACGAGGAAGGATGCTTATCCTATGCCTAACGTGGACTCAATCGTGGCTGCTCTAGGCGGTGCCTGCTACTTCAGCACCTTGGATGCCAGCCGCGGTTACCTGCAGGTTCAGATGGAGCTGGCTGACGCGGAGAAAACTGCGTTCACCTCTCACAGAGGCCTGTACGAGTTTACCCGTATGCCGTTTGGCTGTTCTGGAGCTGCAGCTACGTTCCAGAGACTGATTGACCGCATTCTCGGGGATGCTAAATGGCAATTCGCCATGGCATACCTCGATGATATCGTCATCTTCTCTCGAACGTTCGAGGAGCACCTCCACCACTTGGAGGAAGTCCTTGAGAGGTTGCGTGCTGCCGGGTTGACGCTGAACCCGAAGAAAGCTCAAATAGCTGAGACTCGCATTTCACTATTGGGCTTTACCATCGAGAGCGGTCGCGTTCTGCCGTGTGAGGAGAAGGTACGAGCCATTGTGGGAGTACCCGACGCCGGCGAACATTCAGGGCCTGAGGCGCTTTTTGGGCATGGTGAACTACTACAGACAGTTCATCCCAAACTGCGCGGACCTCCAAGCGCCCTTGACCGCTTCGTTGAAAAAGTCGGCACGATGGAGCTGGGGCCCAGAGCAAGAGCGAGCCTTTAAGGCGCTCTCCGAAGCTTTAGTGGCCACAGCCGATCTGAAGCTGCCCGACCTCAACAGGGAGTTCGTTGTCCAGGCGGACGCGAGCGACCTGGGTCTCGGGGCGGTGCTGCTTCAGGGGAGCACGACGGCGTCCTCCGGCCTGTCGCCTTTGCGAGCCGGTCACTTAACGCCGCCGAGCGCAACTACAGCGTGACTGAAAGGGAATGTCTCGCTATAGTTTTTGCTCTCCGGAAGTTCGACTGCTACGTCGACGGGGTGCCATTCGTGGTGGAAACGGACCACATGGCACTCACCTGGCTTAAGCGCTTGCGCGAGCCCTCGGGCCGCCTCGCGCGCTGGGCGTTGACATTGCAGCGGTACAACTTCGTTGTACGCTACCGAAAAGGGAGTTCAAACGTCGTGGCTGACGCCTTGTCGCGTGCCCCCGTTTTGGTGTCTGACACTGGTGTCCGCCACTCCCGAGAGCAGTCGCACCTAGTAGACTCCGGGGCCTCTGGCTCCAATGGGTCGAAAGGCGCGAACCCCGACGGCGAAGTGACTTTCGAGTCGACCGCCTCGGGTGAGGACGCATACCTGGTAGACCCTTTCACGTCCGACGGTATCGTCTTCAGCAGAGAGGACCTACTCAAGGCACAGCAGGACGATCCGTTTTGTCAGCAAATTGTTGACGGGCTCAATGAGCTGAGCTCCCAAGAGGAGCGTGGCGGTCAACCCGCCGGGCGCAAACGGACAGCTGGTATTGCTGTCGGCGCCGAGTGCCGGACGCAGACTGGTATTGCTGCGGGCACGTTGGACTCGTATCTGCTTGATGCTGATGGTGTTCTCCTGCGCTACGTCCCATCTGAAGAAGCTCCCCAGGAGTCTTTCAAGGTGGTGATACCCCGCAGTCTAAGGAAAGCCACCCTCGGCTATTTCCACGACTCGCGGTTGGCCGGACATGCGAGTGGTCTTAAGACTTTTCAAAAGTTGTGCCGCTCTGCTACCTGGCCTGGCATGAAGCGTGATGCCCTTCACTACGCCCGCTCATGCCGCGTGTGCCAATCCGTGAAGCCTCGTGGGGGGCAAGCCTCCCGGGCTCATGCAGCCGATCGACAGCCAAGAACCCTGGCGAGTCGTGGCCTGTGACATTATGGGACCCTTCCCAAGAAGCCGGAGAGGCCATGTTTTTCTCCTGGCAGTCACAGATCACTTCACGAAGTGGGTCGAGTTGTTTCCCCTTCGGAAGTTAACGGCGCGCGCAATCTGGGACAAGTTGACCGAGGTCTTTACCCGCTTTGGCTTTCCGGCGGAGTTGATCACGGACAATGCGTCCTATTTCACGGCCAAGGTGTTTGTGGATGCGTGTGCTGCCTTTGGCATTAAGCACCGCAAAACAACCACGTATCACCCACAGGCCAACCCGACTGAGCGGATCAACCGCAACCTCAAGCCCTTGCTGACAGCCTTTGCACAGCAACACAGGGATTGGGACGCCTGTCTTAACGAGATTGGCTTCTCCTTGCGGTCCACAGTGAACCGTTCGACAGGGTACACGCCCGCTTTCCTCAACTTCGGGAGAGAGCTGCCTAACCCCATGGACCGCGTTCTGCGGGGCGGCAGCGGGGCGTGCGCCACGAAAGCCGGCCCGTCTGGCTACGCGGCGGAACTGCGCTCGCGGATGGACGCAGCCCTCGACCTGGCGCGCTCCAACCTGGCAAAAGCGCGAGCTGGACAGAAGGCTCAATACGACCGGTCGCATCGGGACGTGCACTACGATGTCGGCGATCTCGTCCTCAGACGCAACCACGTCTTGAGTGACGCCGCCAAAGGCGTCTCGGCCTCCCTGTCGGCCAAGTGGTTGGGCCCATACCGAGTGCAGAACAAAGTGTCGCCTCTGGTGTACAAGCTGGCTGACTCCCAAGGGAGACAAGTCGGTGGTCCAGTTAACGTCTCCGACCTCAAACCTTTCGTTGCCCGTAGCAACGACTTGGGAGGGGGGAGGCGGTCACCGAACCGCAGGAAAACCGTGAAAAGGCTGGCCCCAAGCCACGCCACCGGTACAACCTGCGGAAACGCACTTAAGCAACCTTTCTCCTACTAGCAGGTAGCTGGACTTTATTCCATGCCACGTTAGTGAAAGGAGAATAAGTGCTAAGGTGCGCAGACACACGTCTGAAAGTGGTGGAAGACCCTCTTGGTCGAAAATACCCTTGGATGTGTCGTCCAAGCCTTACCCTGGCAAGCGCCCCCTTTGTTGGGCAGCACTGTCAGACAGGCACCCTTGTTGGCAAGCCGGCTATGCCGGGGGCATTTCTGTCCGCTTCTACGTCGTCCAGCCGTCTCCCTGTGCCCGACTCTTCTGTGCCGCCAGCCTGTTCCTGACCAGTTGGCCTGCTGTCACCTGGTCTGCCCTGCTGTGGCCTGGTCCCCGCCTTCTGCCCTCCTGACACCACCTGCCTGCCCAACTTACCTGGCGGCCTCGGCAGCCGCTGTCGGCAGCTGGTCTGCCCACTCAAGCTTTGGCCCTGGCCCGGGCGTGGTCGCCCCGGCTCCCGTCTCCTGGCTGCCTGCCGTTCCTGCCGGCTGTTCCTGCCTGCCCTCGTCCCAGCGACTTTTGGCGGTTGGCTGCTGCACGCACTTTGCAGCCACGCCTCGTACGTTCCCGGCTGCCATCCTCAGACCGGTGAACTGCAAGCGAGCTGGCTGCCCCCGTTGTGCTGTGCTGCCCTGTTCCTCTTGGGCTGCGGACCTTCTTCCTGGCAGTGGGCTCTCCCTGGTGTGGTGAAACTTTGGTGGAACTTTTGGTGAGACTGTTGTGCGACCAAGGCCTACAATGGACTCGCGTCAACGGGAATGACAACCTCGCCTGTCCGTGCTGTGCGGCAACGTTCTTCTGTCCTGGCCTTCGTGTAGACGACTTCCCCTTTTGGACATTGCCCCGTTGGCCAGCCCCCTCGCGGCTGAGCTGACCTTGCCACTTGGCCTCGGACAGCCTCTTTCACAGGCTGGCCTCGGTCTTTAGGAGGGGGGAATGTGGGGAATCGAGCGCGCCCTCCACTTTGGCGCCTCGTTCCCCAGCTAGTGCGAGTGCTGGCCCCGTGCTCCTCGAGCGCCGGGAACATGGCCACCGTGGTTTCGCCGCCAGGCCTTTTTGTCTGGTGCAAGCCACGCGTCGGTCTTCCCTGCACGGAGACACGTCGTCCGAACATGCCCGGACAATGCGTACCCCTCGCATCGCGCTAGCACAAGTGACGGTGCTTCGCCGATCGTCATTGGCCGCCCGTTTCTGCCTCCTCTCCCCTGAGCTTGCTCCCGCCCGGCGCTCGCTCGCCGCGGCAGATGCTCACAGGCCTACACGAGAGGTAGACGCACTGCCTTAGCAGGCAGCTTCTCGTACGTGCGCTCGGCTGCTGCCCTTTGTGTGATAGCCGTAGCGCCTGCCGGCAAGCGTTCACTCGGTCGGTTTTGCGGAGTTACCCTTACGGCCCGCAATCCCGTGATTGTCGCACTGTGCTGTATCTTGGGTTAATAAACCCGTGTTTGTTGACGACCTGCCTCGAGTGCCATCTCTGCGCCGTGTCGGAGAGTCGACGAACCCGGCCGTAGCGTCTTTGCGCGCAACGGCAGTGGAGAGCGTCGCGTCCCTTCCCGGTCGCTTCGTAGGGTAAGCTTGTGTAGCAAACCTATCTCCACAACGTCGATCCTGTGAAGAGCTCAGACACAAATGTCACCAGTCCATGAGCAGAAACTCCAATCAGACCCTTCATTGTGTGGGTTGATTTATAGTGCGAATATAGCTCAGACTGAGTGACAAAGGATGTTGGCACATTGCAACGTATCTCGGTTGCATCAAGCAACACTCGTGTAGAGGCATACTTTTTCCTGAATGCTTCAGGCATGCGCCTGACAATTGCTTCTCGGGATAACCATATGGGTACTTGTACCCATATGGGTACTTCTGTACCCATATGGTTACCTAGGATGCGAAGACATCAAGAAAAGTTGGCACTAATCAGGCCGTTGTTTTCCGAAAGAAATTAGGTGTATTGACAGATACGAGAAATTTCACATAGGTCAGCAAATATAAAATTGTTTATTTTCTTGCTCGTTTAGGGACAGATTAATAAAAATTTCATTTTCATATGCTCGTCTGCGTCCGCCCGTTCCAACTTCAACAGAAAGAACGTGTCAATTTAACGCATTTTCGCGTCGCCTAGCAGACTGTGATTTCAGTAGCATCACGAGTGCCTTGTCTGTGGCGCTCGTTGTCGCCGACCGGTTTCCTGACCGCCAAATCTTTTAAGGAAGAGAGGCCAACTTTCACTGAATTTTTACTCGCGCAGTAAACGTGTCTCCTAAGGTCTGCAATAATGAACAATATACATAACTTTCACGTAAAAGGTCGTGGCAACGCATGCCTTTTTGCTTCCCCGAGTTTCCTAAGCAACCGAAAGGTGGCGGTGCTCTCTCGCGTGTCTTGCACGTCCTCGTGGGTGCTGTCATCAGTCCCCGACTCATCATCCATATCATGTTCCCCATTCATGACGTACGCGTCGTGCAGCACGCAGCATGCAAGAATGAATTTTGTTGAACTCTCTGTCGTGTGAAACTCCAGGAAAAAAAGAGTTGCTGATACCTGTTCTTTAGAACTCTAAAGGCCTTCTCGACACGCGCGGGCGTTGGGCTCAGCTTGTAGTTAAATCTTTTTGCTCAGCGGTCGTATGTTCGTGGTGGCGCTACGGCATCGTGATGAATTCGCGCGATGGTTATGCGGCGTCTGCAATGATTTGGCCGTGGCCATGCTCGCAGATTACAGGCAGTTCCGCGCTCACGAAAGATAGCTCGTAAACGTTTGAGTCATGACAACGACCCGACGGTCCGCAAAATGCATCCAAAAATTATCTATTAGTACGTCGTTTTGGTGTGCCTGTCGACGAAGCTGGCCTTGGCTTTTTTGTTGGGCGCCGGGTTCGAATATTTGTCCCGCCCATTGCCACAAGGACGTTCGGGAGTCCCGCTTTCTGAAATAAAAGACAACAGGGAACAGTGATCATTGGTGGTTTGGATCATATGTATGTGATACTATTGTACGCACAAGACTGAACTGACGGCATTAAGCCAGCGACAATCCAGTGTGCCTGGGCGTCGCCACCTACAGCCTAAATTTCTAACGTGAGAACTGTTGAAGCGAACGCTGCTGTTTAATTCTGCTGGCCGCAATAAGCCCGTACCTTTACATACTGCAAGTGGCATATGTGTCAGCGTTGCCTACGTGAACTGGCCTTATGCTGGCCCCTGTACAATTGTTAATGCATATAATACATACCTACCGCTTCAAACCACACTCTCATATGCTGTTTCTCGTCTTCTGTACACGGCATCCTCAAGCACATGGGAGCGACAGCCTCAAGAAAGTCCGCGACCCGGTCCGCCACTTAACGGAGCGTGCTGCCTGCCATCCCAAATAGCTCGGCTACCGATAGAAAAAATGGCTTTGTTCCCAACGTATCTGTAAGGAGTCACATCCTCGTTAACTCGGCAAAATAGCTCATCCGCTCCTACAGGGATCTCTAGTAAGAAAGAAGTTTCTATATGTGATGCAAAATCACTCTACACACTGGTATCAAAATACGACTGGAAAGGTTTCTTAAAAAATGTTGCTCCAGCTGACATATATGACAGACTTATTGAAGTATTACAACTGCTTAAGAAGGCGGCCACACGCATTATCCTCGTCAAACAGCGTAACAAAGAAAATAAGTGGATGACATCAGAAATTTTGGCTGCTTAAAAAAAAAAAGATCTTTGGAATCTAACTAAACGTTATCCAGGTTCTGAAGCAATGCGGTGTAAATTCAAAGAAGCGCGAAACGGAGCGAATGCGATGATTCGCTGCGCAAAATGTAAACACTTACGGGATGAATTTAAATATGCTCGGGCAGACTCCAGGAAAACATGGTCCTTAATCAACAATCTTAAAGGGGGCAACAAACGTGGTAATCATGCATGTGAATATAGTTCTTTTGGGGTTGAGGATAATACCCTCGCTAACGACTCTAATACGGTATTCTCCCGAGTGTCGGGTAATGTGTCCCCACTCCCACCGACGTGCACTTTGCAGAATAGTACATTAGAGTCTGCTCATTTACCTTTTCTTACTGAAGATGAACTCAGATCCCTTATTTTCAGCCTAAAGCGTAATAGATCACCTGGTATTGATGGCATTCGTGTAAACGACCTGCGGGCCATTTTTCATGTTATCAAAGATGTTCTGCTGTCGCTATACAACAATATCATTCCCACTGGCACAATTCCTGTGAATATGAAAACTGCTGTAGTAATTCCTCTTATTAAGGGAGGGGCACATAACAGAACAGAAAACTACCGCCCTATTTCTGTGATTTCTTGCCTATCTCAGGTGTTAGAAAAGCAATTACTCGTGACTATAACAAGCTTTTTGGACAAGCATGGTATACTATCCCCTTCCCAGTATGGGTTCATTCCAGGAAACGGTACACAAGCGGTTCTCGAAGATTTATCTGACGTGTTGAACTTATCGTTCGAACGCAAGCAGTGTGTATGCGCAATCCTTCTCGATGTGAGGAAAGCACTCGATAGCGTGAGCCATGGCATTTCGTTAACCAAGCTCTCGTTATTAGGGTTTCGTGGCGCATTTTTGCAGCTCCTGCAAAATTTTCTGCATGACCGACGTCAGCTAGTTTCACTTGGGCAGGCCAAGAGCGATTTCTTATTAATAAAATCCGGTGTCCCGCAAGGCTTCGTCCTTAGTCCATTGTTATGCAACATTTTTGTGAATGGCCTGGTTAATGTGGTCCCGGTTGGTTTATATCAATATGCAGATGACATTGTCATTATAGCTCAGTCAACCAACTTTATGCATGCCATTAATTCATTACAGGCAGTAGCAACAAGGGCTATGGACTGGTTTTCTGCTAATTTAATTAAAATTAATACGTCTAAGACAAAACTGATTTGTTTTCACAACCCTCTGAAAAAATTAGATATCAATTATTCGTTTGTTCTGCATGATTCCAATTGTGATCCTTGTTCGTGTACACCCTTAGACTATGTGGATACCGTGAAGTACCTTGGTCTGTATTTTGACAGTGATCTGTCCTGGAAATCTCACGTAGAGTATATATGCAAACGTCTTCGCGGTGTATCGTGCATGCTGTACAATGAGATATTTGATGCCTCTCTCTATTCGAAAACTTGTTGCACATGCTTTGGGTTATAGTGTAGTAAGGTACGGCATAACAGTATATAGCCATTGTGCGGCACGCTGGCAAATGAGGGTAAACTCTATTCTTCGTCACATGTTAAAAAACATTAGCTATGACCTCAACCTCAATGCCAAAAATGATGTTTTTTAAAACCTTATGTATGCCGGACTTCACTCACTTACTAATGGAAAGTGTGGTGCTTAGGCACTTTTGGAACAACAGTTTCAAAACCAAGTATGTTCCTCCACGTTGTTTACGTCCCAAGGACCCATTTCTAGTACCGAGGCGTAACACAAGGTACGGAAAAAGAATACGAGACTGCTACATTCCTCTGCACTTCAATAAGTTGCCTCCAAGTGTACTGCGCACCCGGACTAAACATAAATTAAAAAAGGTTCTCAGGTGAATGATTTATTTATCGTCGTAAGTGAAGTGGTTGTTCTCTTTCCCGTGCCGTTTTTATTTTATGTCATTTTGTCATATAAGCAAATGTATAACTTCAAAGATTGCTGTTTTTTCGCTGCTGCCAGGCACTGCCGCTCAAGCCCTATGTGGCTTTGGCAGGCCTGATATGTGTACTACTTTTTGATGAAATGAGCAATAAAGATTATTATTATTAGTATTATTATTATCCAGATCTCAACTGAGAGTGACCTCGCGACAGTACGTTTTTTCATGGCTTGTTAAAATTGTTTTAAGCAACGCTCCCGCATTCTAATGTAAGCGCCCCCTCACCAAAGGAAAGATAGAATATGCTTTTCGGCCTTCCTCTGTGGCATCCCGACATATGAGTGATTCTTAGGGTATTGGGGTGAAGCAGCGAACTGCATTCTCAGCATTTCGCAGGTGCTGCGACTGAGTCTGAAGTGTCTTCTGAACTGGAAAGAAACAACGAAAACAAACGCTACAGTATGAAATGTCGAGCCTGACCTAACTGCTTTGTCCCTCTTCATCATCGTACGATGTCACCTCATCAGCGACTAAATTGTCCACCTATGGCCACTCGAGTCTAAGCTCTTGGATGGTAGCGATGATTGTGTCGTCTTCGCTTTCGGATAAACTATTAGATTCTTGCAGAAAAAACAGCTTTGCGCAAGACGCGGGATCAATCCTGACCGTCTACGACAAAAGTCGTCTGAACTGTGTTGGGTGGGGGATGGGGGGGGGAGTGATTTTAAAAGAGGAAATGAAGAGATAAGTGAACCCCGCAACTGCCTCTAGCAAAGTAGGGCACCTCAGCAGTGGTTCTCAAGGGAAGGGAAGGTGGGATTAAAAGAGATAGAAAGAAAAGCGAAGATGGGAGGTAGTCAAAGAAGCTCGCGGACGGGGCCCCGATCGGTGAGCGGTCTTCGGAGAGAGGACATCGCGGACGAGACAACCGGCAAGCGTGAAATCCACCGAGCGCCTACTAGCTGTGCGGCCCTCCTGCTACGTCGTGTGCTGCCGTAGTGTCGTCTGCTATAGCGCGCTGCACGACAGGATTGAACCCCGCTCCAGCGTCGGCCTCTGCGGTGGCGTGCACTGGTTGTGGCCGGCCCAGTCGAACGTACGGCACCGCACGAGTGCACTGAAAATGCCACCGGCGCCGCCAGCCGAAGATGCCATCATATTTCGACAGATACAAAAAATGACCGCACGTTGAATAAAAATACAGCGAAATGATGGCAAGACATTTTTTTTTGTCATACGTATGATTTACGAGATTTAGCCTGTTCACTGCATTCTCTGTGGCAGCCGCCTTTCTTTCCCCCCCCTTCTCGACATAAAGTTGTGTTGCTTAGCGTGGACGCCTTTACTGTGGCTTGCATTAAAGAAGGAACTGTAGTTTTGAATGCCAAAGGCTGTGAAACCTCAAAACACACACAAAAAAAACCTAGAGGTGCTCGCAATCTGCTCAGCAAGGTGCGCATTGATCGTGGACAAAAAAAAATGTAGCGTACGTCGACGTCCTCCAACGGCCTGTGCCTTTCGTAACACTGAGCCTCTGCGATTTTCGCTGTTCGGGCAGCCAGACGGCAGCCCGAGGAATCCTCTGACAGGAAGTGACGTCATCATACGTCACTGTGACGAGAAGCAAAATTTTCGGGCAGACGTCGGACAGCCCGAGGCTGCCGGCCAGGCACGAAAAACCAAACAGCCAGCAGGGGGCTGGCTGCCGCAGCATCATCATCGTCGTCACGCTATCGCAGCCGCGTTCGCTCCGTGTCGTCGTGTGCTACATCGTCGGTCTGTAAACATGGCGGCTGCGGCAGACGAGTTTGTTGCGCTGCTATTACCAGTAGCAGAACTGCAGCGCGCTTACGACGAGATAGAAGAGGGAATCGATGATGTGGAGGATCACATCACCAGCCTGCTGCTGGCTCGGCTAATGAGGCAGGATCGGCACCGCGTTCCATTATACGTCGAGCGGGTCGTGTCAACGTACATGCACATGGAGTTCACAAAAATGTTTCGGCTGTCGAGAAGCACCGCTGCGACTCTTGTAGAAGAGTTTGAGACATCCGCATTTTGTCCGCAGGGCTCAAGTGGACGAACCAAACTGTCCGCTGAGAAGACCGTTCTGATCGCACTTATATATCGCGGCACGCAGACTGCGATGTATGCGATTACGGACAGGTTCGACGTAAGAGAGTCCAGTGTTCACGGCGCAATTCGGCGCGTTCTGGGCTTTCTCACGTCTATCAGTGCGCGAGAAATCAAGTGGCCGGACAGCGACGACATCGCACGAAGCAAGCGTGCGTTTCGTGCGCTCTATCAACGACGAGGGGGTGGAAGCTGGCCTACCAGACGTCATTAAGGCACTTGACGGCTGCGAAATTCGGATATCGCGACCGTCAGAATCGGAGGAGAGCTACTACAACTGGAAGAAGTTTCGACAATACTGCAATGTGTCTGCAACGGGGAGCGGGTGTTCACGCACGTGTTCATCGGCTTCCCGGGCCGCGTCCACGATGCCCGTGTATTGGAGGAAAGCTTTTGCCGCGATGGAGCACTGAAGTGCCGAGGTAAGAGAAATCGTTATCTGTATACATCAGGCAAGAGTGAATTATGGATTCCAAATTAAAATAGTGACATGAGGCAAGTTACGCTATATACAAGCTAACTTCGTCAGCTGATTTCTTCATTGCAGTGTACGTGTGAGGTAATATATTGAACTCCTTTGGCAGGAGGCTACCTGATCGGTGACAGCGCCTATCCGTTGATGCCTTGGCTGCTTCCTCCTTACCGTCAGTGCGGAGCCAGCTGGCAGCCATGGATGGAGACATTTAACGCAGCGCATTGCCGGCAACGGGTCGTCATAGAAGGAGCTTTCGGTCTGCTAAAGACCGGCTTCCAACGGCTCATGTATGTCGACGTCGCTGCCATCCCACAAACTGTGGACATCGTGATGGCAGCCTGCGTTCTGCACAAGGTCGCCAGCAGGAGCGGCGACTATGTGGATGACGAGCAACCGGTGGACAACGACGCAGACGTTTCGGCGAAAGAACCGGAAAGTGGAGCAGTAGCATCGGCCCTTGCGACAACTGTGCGCGATGCCAGTGCCCAGGCCCTATAGCTTTTTAACACGATAGCGTTAAAGAGCTCGTTTCGCAGAAATTCCGGCGTCGGTGTCGGCGTCGTTGGTTGTGAGCGAAAAATCATCATCTTGTCCGTGACCGAAAAATCGAGAAAGATGCAAATTGTTAAGACGTTTATTGGTGACGATGCACAGAGCGACAGCCAAGGCGGGGACCGACTCTCAGCACGAGCTGCTCGTTCTCGTCGAAGAGGGCGACCCGCTAGAAGGCGCTGGAGAGGATGACCCACTGTATAGTTCCAAAGCTTCGCTACAATTACCCCGGGTACGAAAAGGGAGCCGCATGGCGACCTAACAGCTGGTTACTATGAGCGGGTCATGGTAGACCTTGAGGCGCTCCACGTTGACAATGTCGCGCCCTCGACGGCGCATGTCCGAAGATGGTTCGATGGGTTCGATCAGGTAGTTTACAGGGGAAGTGCGTTCGACGACACGGTAGGGGCCTTCGTATTTGGGCAGTAGTTTTGAAGAGAGGCCAGTTGCCGTGGTAGGGATCGAGAACCATACGAGCGCTCCAGGGAGCAACGTAGGCGCAGAAGTGCTGGTGTCAGCGCGAATGCTCTTCTGCCGCTCGTGATCATGTGTAGTAAAGGTCTTTGCAAGCTCTCGACACTCTTCAGCAAGCCTGGCTGTGTTAGAAATAGGCGCACACTCAGATGGATCCGGCTTGTGTGGAAGTATCGTGTCGATGGTGTGAGACGGGTGCCTTCCATATAATAAAAAGAAAGGCGAAAAACCAGTAGTGCTCTGAGGGGGCGGTATTATAGGCGTAGGTGACGAATGGCAGAATGGCATCCCAATTTGTGTGATCGGCGGCGACGTACATGGAGAGCATGTCGCCGAGCGTACGGTTGAAGCGTTCGGTGAGGCCATTCGTCTGCGGGTGGTAAGCAGCCATTTTGCGGTGCACAACATTGCACTCTTTGAGAATGGCTTCGACGACTTCGGACAGGAAGACACGGCCTCGATCACTGAGCAGTTCCTGGGGTGGACCGTGACGCAGCATGAATCGGTGGAGCAGGAAGGAAGCCACATCGCGCGCAGTAGCCGCAGGGAGGGCGGCGGTTTCGGCGTATCGCGTCAGATGGTCTACGGCGACGATGGCCCAGCGGTTACCAGCCGACGTCAGAGGAAGTGGTCCATACAAATCGATACGCACGCGCCCAAACGGACGGTCAGGGCAAGGTAACGGTTGTAGACCGGCTGGGGACAGATGTGTTGACGGTTTGCGGCGTTGGCAGTCGAGGCAGGAGCGAACGAACTTCTGCACGTAGCGGTACATCCCTCGCCAGAAGTAGCGTTGTCGAATGCGGTGGTAAGTTTTCGACACCCCAGAGCGCGCATTGTGGATCAGAGTGCAATGACTCACATATTTCCGACCGCAGACTGCGGGGTATCACGAGTAGCCACAGCCGGCCGTCGGCGTTGTAATTGCGTCGGTGCAGCAGGCTGTCACGTATGGCGAAATGGTGAGCTTGACGACGCAAGGCGCGAGTGGATGGTGTTGCGGACGGATCAGTCAGCAAGTCTATCAGTGAGGCAATCCATTGATCCTTGCGCTGTTCGGTAGCGAGGGTACGAAGGTCGATCGAAGAAACGGCAAGGTGAGACGCTGAGCTGTGGGCATTGTCGTCAGGTAAGGGAGAGCGCGACAGGGCGTCGGCGTCAGCATGCTGGCGTCCGTTGCGGTACAGCACGCGGATGTCGTAGTCTTGCAGGCGAAGCGCCCAACGGGCGAGACGACCTGATGGATCCTTCAATGATGACAACCAGCACAGTGCGTGATGGTCGGTGACGACATCAAATGGGCGACCATACAAATAAGGTCGGAACTTCGTAAGGGCCCAGATGATTGCCAGGCATTCTTTCTCCGTGACGGTGTAATTGGTCTCGGCTTTTGTAAGCGTACGGCTTGCATAAGCCACAACGTATTCCGGGAACCCTGGTTTGCGCTGCGCAAGGACAGCGCCGAGGCCAACACCACTGGCGTCCGTATGCACCTCTGTAGGGGCCGTAGGGTCGTAGTGGCGTAGTATGGGAGGCGACGTCAACAAACGACGGAGCGTTGCAAAAGCGTCGTCGCACTTTGACGACCACGAATGGAGAGGCCCGTTACTTCCGAGGAGCTTCGTCAGCGGCGATATGATAGTCGCGAAGTTGCGAATGAAGCGCCGAAAGTAGAAACAGAGTCCTACGAAACTGCGCAGTTCCTTGACGGACGTCGGCTTGGGGAACTCGGTCACGGCCCGAAGCTTGGCTGGATCGGGGAGAATTCCGTCCTTGGACACGACGTAGCCGAGTATTCTCAGCTGCCGTGCTGCAAATCGGCACTTCTTTAGGTTCAGTTGCAGACCGGCGTCACTCAAGCGCGTCAAAACATGCCGCAGGCGCTGTAGATGCGTGGAGAGGTCCGGAGCGAAAACGACGACGTCGTCGAGGTAGCACAGGCACGTGTGCCATTTCAGGTTGCGCAGAACGGTATCCATCATGCGCTCAAAGGTGGCGGGCGCATTGCACAGCCTAAACGGCATGACGTTGAATTCGTACAAGCCGTCGGGCGTGACAAAGGCGGTCTTCGGCCGGGCGTCCTCAGCCATAGGTACTTGCCAGTACCCTGAGCGCAAATCGAGAGATGAAAAGAATTCTGCTCCTTGCAGGCTGTCAATCGCGTCGTCTATTCGCGGTAGTGGATACACGTCCTTACGAGTGATCTTGTTGAGGCGTCGGTAGTCCACACAGAACCGCACAGAACCGTCCTTCTTCGCAACGAGAACGACAGGAGACGCCCAGGGGCTGTTAGAGGGTCGAATAACATCGCGTCGAAGCATGTCGTCGACTTGCTCGTTGATTACACGGCGTTCTGTGGGAGATACCCGATACGGACGTTGCCGTAGTGGTGGTTGGGCGCCTGTGTCGATGCGATGCGTAACGGCCGACGTGCGGCCGAGAGAAGGCTGAGCGACATCGAAAGTAGAGCGGAATTCTTCCAACAGGCCCAGAAGCTGGGAACGCTGGACCGGCGTAAGGTTGTCGGGAATGGAGGAACCAAATATATCAGCGGATGATGAAGCAGACGTAGAAACAGCACTGAGCGTACCTGGAACTTCGACGATGCACAGAGCGACAGCCAAGGCGGGGACCGACTCTCAGCACGAGCTGCTCGTTCTTGTCGAAGAGGGCGACCCACTAGAAGGCGCTGGAGAGGATGATCCACTGTACAGTTCCAAAGCTTCGCTACGAAATAAAGTAAGTAATAAAAATTTCCGGGTCCGAGTGAGGATCGAACCCGGGCCGTCTGCGTGGCAAGCAGATGTTCTACCGCACAGCCATGCCTTCGCTTGGAAATACAGTGAAAGTAACTTCCTCTCCTTGGAAATGCAGTGAAAATAACTTTCATGCTTCGCAAACGCAAGCGTCCTTTATATAGGCGTCGCAATATAACATGTAATATCCCAGTAATATTGCGTGGTACAAGCGTACATTGCCAACGGGCGTCAGAATATGTGATTATCATAATGATTTCGTAGTTTAAAGCCGGCCACCAATTACAAACGGCACACACCTTACTGCGCGTATTCATGTAGTGCAGGGGTCTCAAACTCACCTTAGCCAGCGGGCCGCAGTCACGCAATTCAGTCCAGCAAGGGCCGGGGTAGTGTTAGAAACGGGGGGGGGGGGGGGGGGGGTAAGTCTGAACAGTTTGCCAGCAAACGTTGCCATCTTGAAAGAAAACTGTCCCATATCTCATATACAGGTCATTTCTGAAGGGGACGGATTTGGTGCCAGGATTCCAAAATTTTGTCGATACCGATCTCCAAAACGCCTCAAATCTGTGCGCCGATTCTGAAATATAATTTTTTGTTTCACAGTTATGTTTCAAAACAAGGTGAACACACGGGATGCCTCACGAAGACAATGCCTTAAACCAATCATGCCTGTGCAGCTCAAGAGCGTACTTAATAAGAAAACAAAAACAATATGGCGCGAAGGAAGTAATGTGCGGGCCGCGGGCCGCAACTGAGAGCATCGCGGGCCGCATGCGGCCCGCGGGCCCGCGTGTTTGAGACTCCTGATGTAGTGGGTGCATAACAAGTATGCACTAAGTGGTTGAAGTATGCA
>JALIZH010017281.1:0-32129 GCA_030522465.1 Rhipicephalus appendiculatus | reverse complement strand
CTGTCGTGCGTCTGAGCGTCACTACTTCAGGGTATCGCGAGTAGTAGTCCACGACCACTAAGAAAGTATGTCCGTTGCAATGACAGAGGTCCATGCCCAACACTTCCCATGGAGAACCAGGTAGGGGAGTCGAAATGAGAGGTTCCGCAGAGTTTGCACGAATTGAGGTGCATCATTCACACTTGGAGACTAATGCAGTGATGTACGCAGAGATACCCGGCCACCATACGCACTCACGGGCCTTCCTTAGCCTTGCAGCGATTGACACCTTGGTGCCCCTCGTGGAAGAGTGTCAACAGAGACGGTCTGAGTTCAGTAGGGACGATAATGCAGGTGCCTTTAAGTAGAAGGCCATCACACATTGATATTTCGTTGGCAGCTGAGCAATACTTTGCAAGGTGAAGTGGCATTTTGGTTTTCTGAGGCCACCCTCGTTGGACGTACGTGGCGAGAGTCTGGCACTCGCCGTCAGAGTTCCGCGCTCTTCTCAAGTCATCTACATTTATGGGTAGAACCTCGGAACCACACGCAACAGCATCAGCTGCGAAAAGCTCTATAAGGTCCACGGGGCTTGACTTCTTCAGGGGGTATCCGAGACAGCGTGTCGGCGGTGGCGAGCAACCTTCCAGGAACATAAAGCACGGAAAACTGATAATGCATCTGTTTCAAATGAAGCCTTTGAATTAGGGGAGGAAGCATGTCCAGTTCCATTTTTCCAAACAGTGATACCAGCGGCTGGTGGTCAGTTTCGACTTCGAACTTTATACCACGCACAAACTTGTCGAACCGCTGCACTGACCATGTTACAGCCAAGGCTTCCTTTTCTGTTTGGCTGTAACGCTGCTTCGTAGGAGTCATGGATCTGGATGTGAAAGCCACTGGTCTGCGCTCCCCTGAAGGTTTAGCAGCACTGCGCCTAAACCGAAACAACTGGCATCCGTTGAAATGGTTGTTGGGAAAGCAGGGTGATACTTTGCCATACACCGGTCGGACGTAAGAAGTTCTTTGACCTTTTGGAAGGCGGCTTCCTGATCGTGCTGCCACGGCCATGCTTTATTCTTGTTCAGGAGAATGCGTAGAGGAGCAGTAACGTTCGAAATATGGGGAAGGAACCGAGCCAGATGGTTAACCATGCCAAGGAGACGGCGTACAGCTGCGACATCTTCGGGCGGCTCCATTGAGCGTAGAGCCTCTAGCTTAGCAGGATCTGGCCTGATGCCTTGCGCCGAAACGATGACACGGAGGAAAGGGACCTCCGAGACGCCGAACTTGCACTTGGATGAGTTGAGTGTCACTCCTGCCTTTTCTAGGCGAGAAAGTACTTGTTGCAGGCGGAGATCATGCTCTTTCTTGTCCCGTTCCAAAAACGAGGATGTCATCGATCATGTTCGCGACCCCTTCCTGCCCATCTGGTATCCTTGTCATTTGTTTCTGAAAGTACTCACGGGGCGGAAGTTATACCGAAAGGAGGCGACAAAAACAGTAACGTGTGAAAGGCGTTACAAATGTAGTGAGCTCTTGAGAAGCCTCTGCCAACTTCACTTGGTGAAAGCCGGACGTTGAGTCTAACTTCGAGAAGACGGTGCAGTTACCCATTAGACCGAGGACTTGCTCGACGGTGGGTAGGATGCGTCGTTCACGAAGCACGACTTCGTTGATGTGAGTCTAGTCTACGAAAAGTCTGTAGCCACCCGAGGACTTGGGGACTACCACAAGTCCAGCACACCAAGGTGTAGGTTTGTCAATGCGTCGGATCACTCCCTCAGCTTCCATCTTATCGAGCTGACTTTTTGACTTCTGCTTTTAATGGAATTGGAATGCGTCGAGGAGCACTTAGCGAGAAGGGCACTGCATCCGGTTTCGGTCGAATAGTGTACTCTTCTTTTAAGGTCCCGAGCCCGGTAAACAAGCTTGCAGGAAGCTCTGGTTGAGACGTCTGAGCATCGGTAGTGTCCACGCCGCCGAGGAACTTTACTACTTGGAGTGCTTGTAAGGCTGGGAAACCCAGTAACGGTACGGTGAGCGACTGGACGACGTAGAGGCGTTGAGCACTCGTCTTGCCTTGCCAGATGAGTTGCGCAGTATAAGAGCCAATTACTCGCAGCGGCTGATTCCATGGGCCGGTTAGCTGGTTATCCACGTGATCGCGCTTCGAAGGCAGGTTGGGAAAGTCATGTGGCACTGCTGAAACCTCTGCTCCCGAGTCAACTTTGAACGAAGTCGTGTAGTTGTCCACTATGACGTCGATGTACTTCGCGTTTGCTGGCGACTCGAGGGTGTGCAGATGGATGGAATGCAAGCTTGTTTCGCTTGCCTTGCGACTTGCGTGAGTGGCAAACCTCTGCGAAATGTCCGCGTTTAGAGCAATTATTGCAGAGTGAGTGTCGTGCAGGGCATTCGGACCGCGGGTGGGGCGAGCGTCCACAGAAAGAACAAGCGTCTTGACGGCTATCGATGGGCGTGTCACGAGGATTTGCTTTGGAACGCCGAGTAGCGTCAATCTCGATATGCGACGATGTAGCGTAGCTCGCTTGAGCCACCTTTTTCCTTCTCGGCGTCCTTGGCTTGGTGGGCTTGTACCCAGGCGTCTTTCAGTGAGAGCTTCGGACTTCGGCAAAGTTGTTCTGAGAGATGGGTATCCCTTAGGTCTACCACGAACCGGTCGCGGACGAGTCTCTCTTCGGCGAGTGCAGAGGGGTAATTGCAGCGTTTGGCGAGCCGGCATAATTCGGCGTAGTATACGTCTACACTTTCACCCGGTAGTTGCGTCCGTTTGTGGAAGCGAGACGACTCGTACAGTTCGTTGACCGGGTGGACGAAGTGTTCCGTGAAGCGCGCAACCACCGGGTCGTAGGAACGCGCCGATGCTTCGTCGAGAGAAAACGTTTCCAGTAATGAACGCGCTTCTGGTCCCATGCAGTATAAGAGCGAACGTACTTGCACGTCGGACGCGGCTCGCTGTATTCCTGACTTCATAACGTGACTTCTAAGAGGGCCAATTTGCTGCGTTGGAAAAGTCGAAGGGTTCCGGCTGTCGAAGAGAGACGCTGAGCCATTCTGCAGGAGGCGCCGTTTTCGTTTCGTCTTGGGCCATTTCCACGTTGCTCCGGAATGCGCAGTAGCCTATCTACGCAGCTATTTCAGCTGCCACCACTTTTGACACCATGTCGGAATGGGGCGTACACCGACGGGTAGGCATAATGAGGCGCGAGCCGGGAGCGAGATAAGAGACGACCAGCCAGCTCGTGACCAGAACGAAGACTGCACTTTATTAATATAAAGGTAACGTAACTAAAGGGCAGATGGCGCCACCCGAAAGTCACGCACAGGGGCGCACCAGTAGCGACCACGACATAAGCTACAAAGAAATAGTATAAAACAGAGTTCATCAAAATCAGGCCAGTACATTGCTGGAAAATGTGGGACGCATATGTCCCACACTGACTCGTGAATGTACCATCATGCGATCATATCACCGAGTATTTGAGATGAAACAGCAATAACAAGTGGCGCAGAGGAACACACCCGATGTTGTGCAGAGAATGTGCACCTCGTTTACAGCAGAGAAACAGCACCAAATTCGCCTTACAAGCCTTCACGTTCCTGTAAGGCTTGCTTCACCACACGCACCAAGCATTCTTTGTCAGTTTCATTGTCCCCTTTTCCGCTGTCGAAATGGTCGAGTACTGACTTTGTCCCGGAATATCTGCCATCTTTTCAATAGGTATATGATATCAAGAAAATTATACCCATGCACCGTTATCCCCAATTAGGCCTAGCGAAGAGCACGGCAATTCGGCAGATGACTGTGTTTCGATGCAATTATCAGTCAAGTTACTGCACAAATCTGCGTAAACACATAATGAATGCGAACTCAAGTCGCTTCTCTAGAAAACCAGAAAGAAAAAGGGAAGACTGTCTGTCATTTTGATTGACAGGTTTCTCTAATCCGAATGGGACGAAAATTCAGGAACTTCCGTGAAAAATGGAACAAATTTCAAGGACATTGTGAAACTACTGCCATCTTCCGAAACCGCGGTAAAACAATTTTTTGTCGAGCATACATGGACGTAGATTAGATAGCAACCACTTAGCACTGTATTAATTGTGACAGCTGACCTGAGAGAAAAGTTTTTCTGCGGGGCAAAAAGCGGCACGTATGTGTCCCGCTGTCGCACGAAGCTTTAAGAGCCTTCAACATTTCCTACCTATTGCTTTTCCCCTCAATTTATTCACCACACTTTTCTAGATGCGAAGCATCTTATGCTCAGGGCTATGTCCGTCCCTCCGCGTCCGTCCCGCGTCCCTCCCGCGTTTCATGAAGTAGGGAAGCACCGGCTATGCGAACCAGAACACTGTAGTACAATAAAAGGCCGTCAACCACCACTACAGTCACCAGGAGGAGTCATGGCCGTGAGCACAAAGAGGCTGCTTAGCAATGGCTAGACAGGTGGTGTGTGTCGCCCAGGTTGACTCCATTCCTTGATCTTGCTTGCATGTGTTTGGGGGGGGGGGGGGCGTAGTCCGTCCCTCCCTTCCCGCATCCTACACCCCCACAGCGCATGCACGTCCCCTCCCCCTCTCTCTCCTACGCTCGCCCCTTTCTCTCCTCTTGGAATCCTCTGCTCTACGGAGCGGCCCCCCTATCTCTCCTCTCCTACGCTCACCCCCTTTTTCTACTCTAAGAATAATCTACTCTACGGAGCGGCGCCCGCGTCCCACAGCGCATGCGCGTCTTCTCTCCTACGCTCAGCCCCTTTCTCTGCTGTAGGAATCCTCTACTCTACGGAGCGGCTCCCGCGTCCCACACCCCCCACAGCGCATGCGTGTCCCCTCTCTCTCTCCTCTCCTACGGTTCTCTCCTCTAGGAATCCTCTACGGAGCGGCGCGCGACAGGTGGTGCGACAGCTGCATACTCCGCTGGGGGGCACCACGGTAGTTCCGCGGTATAAAAATGACGGAGTGCGCCTCATTCTCTCTCCTGTGCAGCGCCGCGATCAGCGCCCGGGCCGCTGCCGCGAAACGAAAGCGGCGACGTTTCTCCCCCTCAAGCTAACCATCTCCCCGCTGCTTCGCATCCACACATGGTTCCCTTTAGCGGGAGATGGGGAAGTTTTTTGGAAGCATTGACAAAATATCTCCCCGCTGCTTCGCATCCACACATGGTTCCCTTTAGCGGGAGATGGGGAAGTTTTTTTGGAAGCATTGACAAAATACTTTATAATTAAACGTTCTGTAGGGTCTCATGGTTCTAGCTAAAAGTGCTCAAAAAAAAATTCCCCATCTCCCGCTAAATGGAACCATGTGTGGATGCGAAGCAGCGGGGAGATAATTAGTTTGAGCGGGAGGAACGTCGCCGCTCTCATTTCACGGCAGTAGTCCGGGCGCTCATCGCGGCGCTGCACAGGAGAGATGACAATTTCATTCGCTTTCTTCCTTTCTTCCCGTCGATTTTTCTCTCTTTCTCTGTTTTCCTTCTCTTTCTTTTCATCGATTTCTCTCTTTTTATCTCTTTCTTCCTTTGTATCTTCCTTTCTGACAATTTCACTCGCTTTCTTTCTTTCTGTTTTTCTTCCCGTCGATTTTTCTGTCTTTCTCCGCGCATGCGCTGTGGTGGTGTGGGACGCGGGAAGAAGAGACGGACTAAGCCACCTCCAAACACACGCAAGCAATATTAAGGAATGGGGTCAACCTGGGCGACAGACACCACCTGCCTAGCCATTGCTAAGTAGCCTCTCTGTGCTCTCGGCCATGACTCAAGGAATGGGGTCAACCTGGGCGACAGACACCACCTGCCTAGCTTTTGCTAAGCAGCCTCTCTGTGCCCTCGGCCATGACTCTGATGACTGTGATAGGGTTGACGGCCTTCATATTAGTATACAGTGTTCTGCTTCGCATAATGGGTGCTTCCCTACTTCATGAAAGTGGCCGGACGCGGGACGCGGGACGCGGGACGGGGGACGCGGGACGGGGGGACGCGGGACGGACATAGCCCCGAGCATAAGATGCTTCGCATCTAATAAAGCTTTTCTCGCGGTGGCGAGTTGGGAAAATTGCTCCTGTTCCGAAGCAAGACTCCTATAACTACCGCTACATGTTGCCAACTAGTGCCCACTCAGAAATAGCTCTAAAATCGCACCTACGCCAATCTGTGCCTAAATTTACTGCCCCGCTTTCTCCAAGGAGCTTTCCTGCCCACGGCAGATGTCGTTGACCGCAGCCAACTTGATGGCAATTCAGGCATCTTGATGTCGCCGACCACAATAGTAGTGACCTGCAGGTGACGTGGCGCCTACCAAATTTTATGGGCAGAGGTAATCCCTGTGACAAAAATAAAAGCCCACTGGCAGAGGTGACATACTATGGGTGTACTTCGGATACCCCCGCCTACAGGATTTCGGATATCGACTGCATTTCTAAAACAACCTCGGCGGACATCCCTCGCAGGTGATTTTCGCTACATTTCCCTGATCCGAAGGTCATCCTTAGCAAGTGCCAATGGACACACAGTGGACATGACAGGGATATTAACGGATGTCTTTTACTCAGAGTGTTTTCTAAAAGCAGTCTTCCTTACACATTCTTACGCTCTGAAAGGAGTAGTATGCGCTGAAATTGCTAAAATTGGAGTCAGCTGCACCCACACATTTTTGTGATGAAATGAGTTGCAACCTAGCACCTGAAAGCATATAAAAACTCCATAGACGGCTACATTTAATATCTAAACGTCTGCTTGTGCTCGAGAAACCCTGAGACAAGTGTATTGCAAATGCACCTTATTATTTAAGTATAAATTTGGTCAAACCAGCGCGTACACTGCATACTGTGATTAGACATTGCATATGAAATAAGAATTTTTGCTGACTGAAGCAAGAAGTAGCGAATGAAGAAATAATTACTTTTTTGCCTCAAATTAACATAAAAGCTACAAGAGCAAGACGTATATGCCATATGAATGCTTTCGTTTTTCCCAGCACAAAAATTTCATAAAATCAAATCAGTACATTCACATCCCCATTTAAACTAGTTTGCCCGTATAAAGTTCAAGAAATCGCGCGCGCGTAGTCGGAATAGCGTGTCCCTTATATTAAAAGACGAAACAACGCAACTACAGCAAAATTTTGCTAGAATTTACCAAATAGAAAGTTCGTACATTGTATTTGAAAACAAAAATTTTATCGGTTAATGACTCAAAGCAAATAACGTTTCCAATTTAAGTGCTGTTTCACGTTTTGAAAAACTTTAGAAATGTCGCGGTGTTTAAAAGACAAAGTTGATGGGAATTTCTGTCATTAACTAAAAGACACAGCATTCCCGTTTTGAAGACATGAAAGTTTCAATAAATTTGTAACTTGTACGCAGAAATTGTATGTTATTTATATTTTCCGCACATTTTTGCTTCACTCGAGCATAATTGAGCGGAAGCGAAACGTAACTATAGCTCAATTTTATACGCCATGGGTGCCCAGCCAGTGTTAGCATTACCAAAGGCGATTGAGAACACAAAATACTCATGGAGTACGGTTTTTCAGGACTTCTGGGACAGCTATTCTTAGGATGTCCGGATGATATCCCTTGAGTCCACGAAGGTCCGTTGATGTCCACAGATGTTCGGAGTTGTTTCGGATGTCCGACAGATACGGTGTTTTACATTGGGAGGAGTGTCGCAAAGTACCGCGGGCTCTTATGGCTTTTTCTAGTTTTGGGACTGAGCATACACACCTTGCCATCTAGGTATTGCTGCTATCTACCCCACTGCGTGTTTGTCTCTTGTTGTCTAGCGCAGTGGCAGTTGTCCGCTGTTCCTTCCCTATTTCCTCTGTGTCTTCGTGTCTGCTCTGTACACAAATCAAATAATAATAATAATAATAATAATAATAATAATAATAATAATAATAATAATAATAATAATAATAACAATAATAATAATAATAATAATAATAGTTTTATCTGTGTATACTCTTACACGTAAAATTTGTGATTTTATACACCCAACACTCAACAGCGTCTTTCTCAAGAGCCGGTCGACAAGACGACCGTGACTTTTTCTTCAGAAACAACGGGCCCGGCACTGCTCCACCACCAAAGAAACCTTAATCTCGCAGAAATAATACTATTACGGAGCATGAATATACAGCAATAGCATCAATTTGCTACATCTTACTTATTGTTTCATTCTTGTCAATAAATAAGAGCAAATTAGAGCATCAGTTGTAGAAAAGATGAAGTACAAATTAACGCAGCCCACCAGAAAAGGCAGAGAAGAACAAGTAGCAAACACTCGATTGTGGCGACGCGATGGCTCCTTGCTCAGTGTCTGTACTTGCTAATGACGTAGCATCTCCATTTTGCTGCCGAAAACCCACGTGCGGACCAGGCTTCCCAATACACACGGCGAACAGGAGTCTACACTTCGTTCACGTCGTGGGCGGTAAGGAATCAACGGATTGTGGGTGCTGTTAAGATCGGCCTTGGAAGCCATCATGGCAGAGGCACCCGAGAATGCTCCTGTCGCTCAAAAGTTCCTTCCGGGCTCGCTGCCCTTCGGGGGTGCAGGTCTAATCCCATTTTCCTGGAATGCCTACGAGCGTGCGGCGTGCTCAGGTGACCAGAAATCCAGCAAGGGTGCGGCGAACAGCCCTTTGTGGCAAGATGCGGCCGGCGTGGGAAACGAGCTGTTGACACCTTCTCAGCGGCGCGGCATGTCTCTGCGGCTGGACGGAGCCTTTAGCGGCTGCAGGTGTGGTCGACAACAACAACCACGTCATCAGAGGTCACCGACTTGGCACCAGTCCGGTTCCCCTTCGGACATTTCCTCCTCGCCGACAATATCGAGTCGTCTGGGCGTGGTACGTGGACATCCCCCCTGTGTATGGCATTGGTGTTCCCCAATTGGACTTCTCGTCCTTGCCATTTTGAGGAATGTGTTGTGCGTCCCGTTGCCTCCTTTCTGGGGGCAGGGCGTTGTGGTGGCAGGACACCTTATTGGCGGGTGTTGGTGACACCGGTTTGGTTGCCTCAAGTTGCCAGACTCGGGGCTTTAAAAGCCGAAGACTTTTTGTAAAAACTCTTCTCTTCTTCTTGATCTCTCAATGTAAATAAACGTCTGTAAATATCTCTCCTGCGAGCGCCTTCCTCTCTGGAAAAGATGGGCTAGGGTACCGGCGGCGGGCCAGCTACCAACGATGAGACCCGCCGGACCCGGTGGCAACAAACTGGATGGCAGCGGTTGGATAAGACGGATCCTCTGACAGTGTCATGGAGGCCAGCCGATACGGAACTGCCTACATACGGTTGGATCGAGTTCATCGGACTGGAAGGCAACGCTGAAGCTCGCTACCCGGATGACCTAACGCCGACGGACGGCTCATCGTGGCACTGCTGACAGCTCCGGAAGGAACGTGTCTGAATTCATGACTGCATATGGTAAGTGCATGGCTTTTCTTCGCTGGGATATCACCAGGCTTTGTGTAGCAAGCAGTGATTTTTCGTAACTGTTGACGGAAGTATGGATAGTACGTCAAAGTTGTTTTGTTATCAGGCTTTGTGTAGCAAGCAGTGATTTTTGTAACTGTTGACGGAAGTATGGATAGTACGTCAAAGTTGTTTTGTTATCAGGCTTTGTCTAGCAAGCAGTGATTTTTGTAACTGTCGACGGAAGTATGGATAGTACGTCAAAGTTGTTTTGGTAGCGAAGAGTTAGCAACACTAGGGGCAGCCATGAATTTAAAGGCGCTAAAAAGGCCGGAATGGTTAGAGTTGACCCGAGAGTTGGGTATACAAATTGCCGACTCGAAAGGAAAGCCAGAAATCATTGAGGCGATCGAGGCAATAGGGGCAGACGATGATGAACTCGAAGAATGTCTAGAGTACATCGAGCTGAAAAAAGAGGAACAGAAGCGCAAGCAGGAAAGAGAGGAAAGGTTGCGCAGGGAAGAGATAGAGGAACAGAAGCGCAGGGAAAACATAACAGGGAGATGAAGGCATTGGATGAAGAGCTAGAAAAGATACGCCGTGAAAGTAAGGCACTACAGCAAAGAGGCCAGACATGTGTAGACGTAGCGCACGAACGGTGCGAAGTAGCGGCAGTGCCGTCTAAGGCCGAAGAGAAAGCTAGTGCTTGTGAGGGAATAGTAGAGGCCTTAACCTGTTCTGAGGAAAGAGAGGCTCGCGGTCAAATCAGGGTGTGAGGGTTCCGTGGTGGTGGAAACGGGGTTAGGGTTAACCAAGGGTTCCACCAAAAATGAACCTTACAGCCCTAGAGACGATGTCGGAGGCGGACGAAAGGCTCCAAAGTTCGCACCAAGAAGCGTGCAAAAGGGAGAAAGCGTCCGAATGACAATAATGAGGCAAAGATCGCGATAAGTGCGAAGTGTTTGAGGAAGGGCTTCAAACGGCAGAGCAAAGGCGCGAGAGAAGTGCCGTTGTCACCTCTGACGGGTCTGTATCGCATGCGTCCGAGCCGCTGGAAAGGAAAGACGCGAAAAGCGCAATGTACGCGGCAGAGGTCGAATGAGGAATTGCCAGGTAATCATAAAGACTGTGCGCGCGAGACAGCTGACAAGCATGCCGAGGATAATGAACGTCAGAGCAGGGCGAAAGGCTCCAAAGTTCGCACCAAGAAGCGTGCAAAAAAGGAGAAAGCGTCCGAAAGACAAGATTGAGGCAAAGCTCGTGATCAGCGCGACGCGGTTGAGGAAGGGCTTCAAACGGCGGAGCGAAATCGCGAGAAAAGTGCCGTTGTCATCTCTGACGGGTCTGTATCGCATGCGTCCAAGCCGCCGGAAAGAAAAGAAAAGGGAAGCGCATTGCACGAGCCAGAGGTCGATTGATGAATTGTTAGGTAATCATCAAGACTGTGCGCGCAAGATAGCCGAGGAGCATGTCGATGATGAACGTCAGAGCAGGACTAAACGCTCCAGAGTTCGCACCAAGAAGCGTGCGAAAAGGAGAAAGCGTCCGAAAACCAACAATGAGGCTATGATCGCGACGCGTTTGAGGAAGGTCTTCGGACGGCGGAGCGAATTAGCGAGAAAGTTGCCGTGTCGCAGGCGTCCGAGCGGCCGGAGAGCAAACAAAAGACAAGCGCCTGGTACGCGGAAGCGGTCGGAGGGCAAGGGACCTCCCCGTTGTTGTGCTCGCGGCGCGTTGGACAAGGTGCGGAACAGTAAGGTCGGTGGTTTTCGCGAAGTAGCAGACAGGGACCACGGAAGGTCTGCTTCGAGGAACGTAGTGGGCTGCGGTGACAAGGTGATTGACCTTTATGCCTGTTGTACACCCCGCCTGACGAGAAAAGCTTTCTGGGGCGCTACCACCGCGAGTTCGACTGAAAGTTTTAGAGAACAGTTGTTAGCTTCTCAGAAAATGTCGACTCAGGACTGTTGAAAGGAATGTTTTGTTTGTCTATTTTAGTTAAGAAATAGTTTTATTGCGATAGCAATTATATGGACACTCGCGGCTGGTTTTCGCCGTCGGCGTCGGCGTCATTTGCCGTATATGTATATGTATATATATAACCGGCCTCGCCCATCGTTCGTGAGCGTGAAAAGACGCGAGGGGGGGGGTCCCTCGAGCGACCTTCGATTTTACGAGCGGGGGCGCGCGCGTTATCTCCCCTTCTCGGCCGCCGACAGCGGGCGGGGGGGGGGGCGACGTTCGATTTTACGAGCGCGGGCGCGGGCGCGCGCGTTATCTCCCCCTTCTCGGCGGGCCAACAGCGGGGGGGCCGGTGTACCCTTCTACGTGCTGCGCTCTCAACGCGAAGAGAATTCTCTTAAACAAACGTTTTCTAGAGTTGCGTGAGATCGGATCCAAAAAGAGTTAGCTGCCAGCCTCACTTCGTATAACATTACAATTTTTTGCTATCGCATTCATTGCTTCACCCTTGCGGTGAAACTGTGACTTTTTTCTTTTTGATCTCCTCAACTCTTGATGTTTAAGTAACTAGTTTTGAACTTTGTTTTCTTCTTTAGCGCTCTGTGGTTTTGTTAGCCGATATGCGTTGTACAGTTTGTTATCGTATCGGAAGGATACATAGTGACACGCATCAGAGCGAGTGAAGGGCTTGATAGATGAGCGCCTTGAATAGGGTTACGACAGCTGACTTTGAAAAGAGTTCATGGCATTTCCGTTGTGTGTCATGCATGGACACAAGGAAATGTAAGGTCAGGGTGTCCCACTAGTTAACTAGCGGCAACGTAAGAGTTCAGCAGGGAGCCTGCGGGAAAGAGAATAGGCAAAGTAGACAAAGCTATGCTTTGTGTGAGTTTTAGCAGAGCCATGCAAAATTTGTTTTCGTTTGTTTACTGTTTTATTCGCATGCGTTCTGTATTGAAGCGACTAAAGAAAAGTTATCGCGAGAGCCACTCACTTGTTTAGTAAGAATTCTGTCCGAAAGGGTAGAGTTTAATCACACATCCGTCGAGTAGATGCTCGCAGTGGCACTAGTACGTGCACTTACGGAATGTCAGTTGTGAACAGCGTCCCTGATGTTGGGGCAGTATTTCTTTTGCTCAAAGGAACAGGTCTAGCTTTGGCGGCGCTAAGTTTTGTGGCCGATAGGGTCAAGCGCAAGCTTATCTTGAATAATGATGACCGAGTCGTTGCCCCTGATGTAGCGAGAGCCTCAAGTCGATTCTTGCTTTCATTGGCCGGCTGGTGCATTGTATTCTTGTTTACAGTTTTTTGGGTAGGCACACTGTGAGTGTGTCAGTTATACGGCTTTTATGTGTTTTCAAGAGTGGCTGCTTTTGATGTTGCGATGGGAGGGCCACAGGATTAACATTAGGATATGGGGAAACGGCCACCATGAGTGAAGCTAAGCCTGGTGAATCTTGGTAGAGGATTGCCGTGTGCTTGCTTGTTTGTGGTTGTGTTTTCGGCGCAGTTTCCTAAAGTCCTCAAGCCATCAAGGGCTGCTTCAGCGAGGCAGACGGTGCCTTCGGGGAAGAATGACGGAGGATGTCACCTCACCCATGCGAGCGGCACTCCCTATGGTCCTGCTTCGATGTGAACATCTGATCCAGTGTGGAGGCCAAGCGTAGTGGAGAACGAGCTGCGAAACAGAACCCTCTGCACAGTACCTGCTGGACACTGTACCTCGGGATCTTCCTTCCCCGGCGGAGAAGCTGTTACGATCGGCCTTGGAAGCCATCATGGCAGAGACACCCGAGAATGCTCCTGTCGCTCAAAAAGTTCCTTCCGGGCTCGCTGCCCTTCGGGGGCGCAGGTCTAATCCCATTTTCCTGGAATGCCTACGAGCGTGCGGCGTGCTCAGGTGACCAGAAATCCAGCAAGGGTGCGGCGAACAGCCCTTTGTGGCAAGATGCGGCCGGCGTGGGAAACAAGCTGTTGACACCTTCCCTGTGACGCGGCATGTCTCTGCGGCTGGACGGAGCCATTAGCGGTTGCAGGTGTGATCGACAGCGGCAGCCACGTCTTCAGAGGTCACCTTTTTGGCACCAGCCCGGTTCCCCTTCGGACTCTTCCTCCTCGCCGACAATTTCGAGTTGTCTGGGCGTGGTACGTGGACATCCCCCTGTGTGGGGCATTGGTGTTCCCCAATTGGAACTTCTCGTCCTTGCCATTTTGAGGAATGTGTTATGCGTCCCGTTGCCTCCTTTCTGGGGGTCAGGGCGTTGTGGTGGCAGGACACCTTATTGGCGGGTGTTGGTGACACCGGTTTGGTTGCCTCAAGTTGCCAGACTCGGGGCTTTAAAAGCCGACTTTTTGTAAAAACTCGTCTCTTCTTCTTGATCTCTCAATGTAAATAAACGTCTGTAAATATCTCTCCTGCGAGCGCCTTCCTCTCTGGAAAAGATGGGCTAGGGTACCGGCGGCGGGCCAGCTACCAACGATGAGACTCGCCGGACCCGGTCGCAACAGTGCGAAGTTTGGGATTGGAACAACTTCAGGCAGCTGCGGTGTCCTCCCAATGGATCGACTCAAAGGTAAGCGATCACCACGACGCGCGCCGAACACGAAGGTAATTCAGGAAGCGGAAAACTTTCTTGGCTTTGTCTACGTCTCAATCACGAAGCTCGCAGCTGAAAAGCAACGACTATCGGTTCGTAACGACGAGCTCTCGCAGATCAACCAGCTGTTTGAGCAGTATGTTCTGACAGAAAATATCGAAGAGGAGTATACATCTATCGCTGAATACCAAGACGAAGGCATTAGCATCCTTGCCGAGCTACGTTGCCGAATATTCCAAATGGAGCGAGATCAGAACGGCCCTGCGCAAGCTCCCAGTGGTGAAAACTCAGAAGCAATGGCTTTCAGAAATGTGGCTCCCGCAAGGTTTATGACGCCCCGGTTACTTAAGGTAGGTCACCACCTCCGAGAAAAACTTTTACCGTTTTGGTCCAATAGTTATAATTATGGTTTTAGATTGTAGGGCTTCGATAAATTTAAGCTTTAAGATGATGAAATAGATAAAAATCGAAAACATAAAATTTACAAAAATCAAAATGTGCCAAAATATGCATCTTGCGCCAACAGTCATAACTAAAAAAACTCCTGTTGCAATTCAAACGTGACCTTCGCAACTATGTAGTGAGGACAACATTCTGTGCATCTAACCTCCACGATCATCATATCTCTAAGCTTGGGTGCGTTATCGTAAAAAGACTGAAAAAGTTGATATTTGGCAGGTTTGCTTTGCACACAGTTGGCCACTGTACAAAAAGTTACCGCTAGTTTTCAATAATTCTGCTTGAATGCACAGCTCCACCTATAAAGAAACTGCACAAAAAAGTTTATGCAAAAATATTTATTAGAAAGACAGTTATCATTGTTCGCGTAACTGTAGGAAGGAAAAAAAATTACATTTTGAGAAAAATGACTATATAGATTTGAACCGGATGTCTATGAAACAAAGAAACATTCAATAGACCTGAAATTCACCAGGCTTATAGCTTGGGACCTCTTTTGAAGCAGCATAATCTTCTTTTGAGCGAGATGAAGCACACATTGTTTTCCTAGCTCGTTTCGTGTCTCCAGCTGACTCTCATCCCCGTGTTCCACAGTGGGTCCACACTTGGAATATCGATTCCCTAACTTGCGTAAACGCTTCTGTTTCGTTCTATACTTCGCCATGTTTCATGAAGTACTGTAACTTTCTCCTTGAAAAGCCAGAACTAAGTCCAAGAGCTCGAAATGGCACACAAAAAGAACACAGACTGCCGAGTGAGAGCAGGCACAACATAAACAATAGAGTGCCGCAGCCGAGTAGTGGAAATTTTAAAATAAATTGAAAACGTCATGTTCCACAAGCTTTAGAATGTTCTTAAACACCTTAGCATTACGTAATATGTACGCGAAAAACATTTATGACGAGATGGTAGATGTGGAATCGGAATACTTTCAGTTTCGGATGTGTCCAGCAGGTGTTGAAAAAATGGTCATAACTTTCGAATGGCTTAAGATAACTGCATAATTTTTTTCCTAAATCTTCTTGAATGGACAGGGAGCTTGAAAATATGAAATCCCAAAAAGTCAAATTTTTTCGTAAAAATGCGTTTTTGAAGGTGGTGGCCTACCTTAAGCTGCATCTCCCACGTTCAAAGGTGACATCTCACAGTGGACAGGCTTCTGGGAGCAAGTTAAACAGGTTATTCATCTGAACAATGACCTGGGGTCATCCACTAAATTATATTACAAGAGTTTTCTCTTTGGCGACGCAACAAGAGCAATTGCGGGTTTGCCCACGACCGAATCTTGATACGCCGGCGCCGTTGCGCTATTAAAGGAAAGATTCAGCGATAAGACTATGATTATTCAGCCCCATCTGACGCCACTGAGCAATCTTCCTTACGTTACATTAACCAACGATATCCTTGGTTTGCGAACGTTGTACGCTGCGACCCGAACTGAATATTCGCTGCCTTGGAGCCCTGAAAGTACTTACTTTCACATATTCAGCAATGCTGGTCGACATTTTACAGCAGGCTCTACCCCGTGACATCAGTCTCTGCTTCACGCGAGAAAAACGACACCGCGCCTTGGCACAGCCATCTGACGTACGTCCTGCTCCACTCACTTCTTAGGGGGGCACCGGCAGATGCGTCACACTGTGAGATGTGCGACCTTTTACTCTCCATGCGGGTGAAGCTCGAAAGCAGCGAACAGCACGCGTTCCTGCGCCAGAGTACGGCTGTGGATGATTCGACGGACACAAGACACAGTGTCATTACAGCGGCATAAGGTTTTGCACACCACGCGTATCCAAAGCTTCAAATGCTTGTCCTTCCATATTGATCAGCATGGGACGCCCAGTTGCAACATCGATATTTCTTTTGCTGTCAAGAGCAGCTGAAGAAAGACGACCGGTGCTACTGCTGCACGTCCGCAGGTCATCGAGCGAAGTAATTGCCGAGCCAAGCTTATCTGCAGTTCCTACCGCGGAACGCACGCTTCAAGTATGTGCGATCGCAATTACAAGACTACAACGACGACAAGAGGAACGCTGTAATCTTCACGCTGTAAGTAAAGCTATGATTTGATTTGATTTGAAAAAATAATAATAATTTATAAAACGCTGTATTTTCTTCTGCGCTAAAAATATAAATGAGGAAAATTCATCAATATATTTTCAATTCCTTGTTCGCTTTGTGTTATTTATAGTGTCCCTCCTCTACAATATAAGACTTTTTTATTAATCATGCAATTTTCGCAGATACATGATTGCTGTTAAAGTCAAGAGTGCTTTTAATTCGTTTCGCAAGAACTCCGTTAACCTTACTTCAAATACGAAATACGACTTGGGTAATTTTATGCCTAATTCAAAGCTGCTTAATAGCCCTGTTGCTTGTTTTTAGCCACTACACCATGAATGACGGTGAAGGTAACAAACAACGCCGCCTGAGCTCCATCTGCTTCCTGCGCTCGCGCTGCTACTTGTGTCTTCCTATTGTGCAAATCCAGTATCCTCAGTAAACCTCACTCAATTGATATTTACGGTCGGTGCTTAAGCCAGCCCGTTTCAAATCATCCCATAATGTTTCATACGCACAACGTTGTCATACGCACAAGTAATGTCTTCGAAAAACGTTTGCCAAGGAGTTTAGGTAATTCTATATTTATATTGTCACGGACAAAGAGACACAAGGATCTTTTGGTCGGCACTACTCGTATATTTTTCTGAAACCTCCTCGTCGTCTTCTTCGGTGAACACCTCTAGCGGCTTTTATTTTTGTCAGGGTCGTGGCATTACTCCTCTCCCTAAAAAGCGTCGTCTCGATGCTTAACTACGATATACAGTGAAGACTGCGACATGAAGAGACTAAACAAAAAGGTAGGAGATGAGTGACGCGCAGAGCTTCGCTGTCAGCGGGAGTGGTACGGCTTTAACCGTGAGACGTGGACGACGTCCGATTGTCGCGGACGCCGAGAACGGCGAGTGGTACTTTCACTCTCAGGAAGTACCTCGTATGTAACGTCACTGAGTCTTTGCACAATCCTATAAGGGCCAAAGTAGCGGCGCAAGAGTTTCTCTGAACGACCACGCTGGCGGATTGGTGTCCACACCCATACTCTTTCGCCTCGTTGGTATGTGACGTCTCGACGGCGACGGCGAAGGTTGTACCGGCGGGCGTCGTTGTGTTGTTGATAGCAGGATACGCATCCGTGCGAGCTGGCGTGCTTCTTCGGCGCGTCGAACGAATTCGGCAGCATCACTGGTAACGCTAGAACAGTGAGTGGGTAAAAGCATGGCGTCCAATGTTGTCACAGCTTCCCGGCCATGCAGCAAGCGGAAAGGGGTAAAGCCAGTAGTTTCTTGCACGGCGGTGTTATATGCGAATGTGACGTATGGAAGGACATCGTCCCAGTTTTTGTGGTCGACGTCAACATACATGGAAATCATGTCAGCTAGAGTCTTGTTTAGCCGTTTTGTGAGCCCATTCGTTTGGGGATGGTAAGCAGTGGCTTTGCGGTGAATGGTACCACTGAGCTGCGTGATATCTTCTGTCAGCTGAGCTGTAAATGCTGTGCCCCTGTCGGTTATAACTACTGTCGGAGCACCGTGGCGGAGTACGATGCTATGTACAAAGAAGGTCGCGACATCATTAGCGGTACCTCGTGGGAGAGCTCGTGTTTCAATGTAACGCGTAAGATAGTCCGTAGCAACAGCTATCCAGCGGTTACCAGCTCTGGACGTCGGGAATGGTCCAAGCAAATCGATCCCAACTTGTTGAAAAGGGATCAGTGGGGGAACAACGGGCTGTAGCAGTCCGGCAGGACGGACGGGTCGTGTCTTCCGTCTCTGACAGTCACGGCACGTCCTAACATATTGCTTCACGTCATGGCGAAGGTTAGGCCAGAAGTACCTTTGGCGTATGCGCGGAATAGAGTCCGTGTAAAGTTTAAATGGCCCGACGATGGCTCGTCATGAGAGGCACGTAAAACGTCGTCTCGCAGTATGGACGGCACAACAAGAAGGTAGGCGGCTGCGGTCGAGTGAAAAGCCAATTTATAGAGGACGCCATCGCGAAGGCAAAACGATGATAATGTACGGGCGAATGTCCGAGGGGGCTCCGATGTAAGGCCCTCTAGGTAGTCGACGAGTGGCCGGAGTTCCGAGTCGTCGCGCTGTTGTTTGCTCACGTCGGACGCCATGAGGACGGAAAGGAATGCGCCTTCTTTATCAACGTCGACTTGCGACGGTTGAAGTGGAGCACGCGACAAGCAGTCGGCGTCGCTGTGCTTACGCCCGGATTTGAACACGATCGCCATGTCGTACTCTTGCAAACGGAGGCTCCAGCGTGCAAGACGGCCAGATGGATCCTTGAGATTAGCGAGCCAGCACAACGAGTGGTGATCTGTGACAACTCGAAACGGTCGGCCGTACAGATATGGTCGAAACTTGGCGATTGCCCATACTACTGCCAAGCATTCCTTCTCCGTAGTGGAGTAGTTCGTTTCTGCCGACGACAAAGCGCGGCTTGCGTACGCGATAACGCGCTCAGCTCCGTCTTGCCACTGAACGAGAACGGCACCAAGGCCCACGTCGCTGGCGTCCGTGTGCAGCTCAGTGTCACAGTCTTCGTCAATGTGCCCAAGAATCGGAGGTGTTTGCAAGCGTTTCTGTAGTTCGGAGAAGGCAAATTGTTGCTCCTGCTCCCAAACGAATGGGACTTCGTCCTTTGTAAGCCGGTGTAGAGGTTCGGCTATCTTTGAAAAGTTAGCCACAGAGCGTCTGTAATATGCGCAAAGTCCCAGAAAGCGTCGGAGTTCGCGTTTGTTCGTCGGTATTGGAAAGGAAGCAACGGCAAGTGTCTTGTCGGGGTCTGGCCGAATTCCGTCGTGGCTGACGACATGGCCTAAAAATTTGAGCTGATCGTACCCGAAATGGCATTTTTCCGGCTTTAAAGACAAACCAGCGGCACGTATTGCGTCAAGAACGGCTTGTAGGCGTTGGAGATGCTGGTCAAAAGTTGTAGAAAACACAACTATATCATCCAAATAGACAAGGCAGGACTGCCACTTGAGACCTGATAGAACCGTGTCCATCATGCGCTGAAAAGTAGCAGGAGCTGAACGCAATCCGAATGGAAGGACCTTGAATTCGTAGAGTCCGTCTGTTGTAATCTCGCGGTCTCGTTCATCAACCTCGATCTGCCAGTAGCCGCTGCGAAGGTCCATTGACGAGAAGTATCGGGCATGTCGAAGGCGGTTCAAAGAGTCGTCGATGCGGGGAAGGGGATAAACGTCCTTCTTTGTAACGTTGTTAAGTTTGCGGTAGTCAACGCAAAAACGCATCGAACCATCTTTCTTTTTCACGAGAACGACGGGCGACGCCCATGGGCTGGTGGAAGGTTGTATGATGTCGTCGGCAAGCATTTGTTTGACTTGTTCTCGGATGGCGTCTTGCTCCCTACCAGAAACGCGATAGGCGCGTTGGTGTACGGGCCTTTCATCGGGGTTTGTAATGATCCTGTGTTTCGTGATAGGTATTTCCTTCACCTTTGATGTTGAGGCAAAACAGTCCACAAAAGAGTCCAATAGGTATCGAATACTAGTTTGTTGTGCACTCGATAGTTTCGAATCCACGTCAACTTGTACAGGGGTCCGTGCGTCACCGTTAGAATCCGCGCCTTGTACAGGGGTCCGTGCGTCACCGTTAGAATCCGCGCCAATTTGACCGATGGTGAGTAAAGCCGCTGACTGACTGATTGGCTCGAAATTGGCGATTGCAGTTCGTGGGGCAAAGTGCTGGTATTCACCACTGAAATTGGTCACTAAAATCTGTGTGGTACGCGTCGAAAGTTGCAGGATACCTCGGGCGACGCAAACCTGTCGAGCCAACAAGACTGACAAATTGCCCTCAGCGACGCCGAGAACGGAAGTGTAGTCGTCGGGTTCCACAGTGACGAACATAGTGCTCCGGGGTGGTAAAGTAATGCAATCACCCGAAACACGCAACACCGTGGACTGTGCATGAGGGTCGTTCGAGCTAGTTGCTAGATTGCTGGAAAAAGTCACAAGCAGCTCGCGAAGGTTTATAATCGCCCCGTACTCCCGAAGGAAGTCCATGCCCAGTATGATCTGCCGGGAGCACTCGGCCAGTGTAATAAACGAACCGACAAACATTTCTGCATGAATTTGCACTCTCGCGGTGCATTTGCCAATAGGTGTCAGAAGATGCCCGCCTGCTGTTCGAAGCTTAGGCCCTGGCCATGGCGTCATCACCTTGCGAAGTGCAGTGGCCAGCTGTCCGCTCATAACCGAATAGTCGGCGTCGGTATCGACGAGAGCAGTGACCGGGTGGTTGTCAACAGAAACAAGTATGTCGGCTGATACAGTGTCGCCGGGCGTAAAGGAACGCGTTGAAGGTAAGCAGTTGTTTTCGTAGTCGTCGTTCTCGTCGTTGCCGTCGTTGTCGTCGTTACCGTCGTTATCGTCGTCGTTTAGTTCGTTGTTGTCGTCGTCGTTATCGTCGTCGTTGTCGTCAGATTGTCGCAGCGGAGGATGTTTCGAAAAGCGATGGACAGCGGCCCTACCCCCGGAGGTCGCTGCTCTTAGTTTCCTCGACGTGGGCTCGTGCGCCGGGTGCCCACGGAAGCGGAGAACGGAGGGTAGCGGCCAGGTGACGCGGATCGTCGAGGAGGTGGCGATGGGGATTGGCGCCTCCGAGGAGAAGGAGAGCGGTCGGTCGGCAGGGGTTCTTCGAAAAGCGGAAACTGACCGTACGGCGACGAATGTTGGCCGGTCAGATATTGCTGTATTGCTCGCGGTCGCTCTCCCTCACGTGGACGACGAGCATTGGGGTGAAATCTCTGGAGTCCCTCCCATTCGTCTGTAGTAGCAGGTACGATACAAGTGACCCGCTTCACCACAGTGAAAGCAGAGCGGCTGATTGTCAGATGTGCGCCAGACGCTGGACTTCAACGTATTCATTCGGGGGCTCGCGGACTCATACGCACCCGTGTATGCCGGGGGGCCCCTGGAACTGGCGCGGCGGTTCTTTCGAGGGTGGCGTGTAACGAGGAGTCATGGGCTGTGCGGGTTGTCGCAGTGCTTGTGCGTAAGTCAGCACGGGAGTTTCGGGATGCGTCGGCACGAACGGCTGTGCCGCCTGGCGAACTTCTTCACGGACAATATCCGTCAGGGATGTCACGGTTGGCTGAAATCGCACTCCCTGAAGTCGAGCGAGTTGCTCACGAACGACGCTGCGAACGAGTTCTCGAAGGGCGTCGGTATCACATGGCAAGGTGGCAGACGATGCTGATCCCAGAGTGACTTGGCGGTCGTATATCGAGGAGCGTTGCTGAAGTGCGCGTTCCATTGTTGTCGCTTTGCTGACGAACTCAGCTACTGTAACTTAATAAAATGCTTTGCTGGGCGTGTTGGTTCATGGTTTGGATAAGTTAGAGCGCTAAAAAAGACGACACACAAGAAGAGACGACGACAGCACGTGCGCTCACTACCAACTGATTTTATTCGGAAAATACAGGAATATAAAGGCTCAGTACGCCACAAGCGCGCCTGCGCACACGTCAGGTGATACACACATACACACAACAAAGTTTTATCTAACATTGCGTTCAATCAGCTCAAACTCAGACCCCCGCAAACATACTGACGTTTGGCTGACACAATCCGTGCCTTTCTTTTTTATATGGAAAGCCTCCAGAAGCTCGCGTGCTACGGTGTCCCTGCTGCGGCCCAGCACCTTGCAGTTCAGAAAACTGAGGCACACATTCGCACTCCGCACAGTGCGCCGGAAGATGCGCGCGCCGATCGCCCGTGAGCGACAGCTCATGCTCGCGTGCCCGGTCGTTGACACACCGGCTGGTTTGTCCGATATAGGACTTCCCGCAGCTCAGTGGCCACTCGTACACTACCGCCTCCGCACAATCCCTGTAGGGCCGGGTGTGCTTCTTTCCACAGGACGCTTTCTTTCTTTCACCAGCTATGCGCGCGCAAAGCTTCGACAGCTTGTTCGGCGCTGAAATAGCGATCGGCACATTGTGCCTAGCCGCCACCTTCTTGAGGTTGTGCGTCACATTGTGGATGTACGGTAGCACCTCGGGCCTTGTGGCGCTCTTTTGTCTTTCCTTGCTCCTCTTTTTTCCTTTGATTTTCTGGAGCAGTGACTCCACGGTGGCCACCAGAAAGGGTTCCGGATACCCTGAGGACCGCAGCCGTTCCACTTGTTGGCAGAAACTAGTTGGGGCTGCGTGTTCACAAGACTTCTGGAGCGCAGATTCCAAAACTAGTGAGGCAATCGCTCGCTTCACGGTCTTAGAATGAGCCGAATTGAACGGCAGCAAAGGTTTGCGGGAGCGTGGGTTATAGGTCCAGCAAACATGGGTGTGCGACAAGCTCAGCCTAACATCTAAAAACTGCAGGTGCCCTTCTGAAGGAAGTTCCTGAGTAAATGTCAAGCCCTGCCCCAGCCGATGAAAGGTGTCTAACACTTCGCGCAAAAACACTAAAATCGCTAAAATCGCTAAAATCACTAACATCGGTAAAATCTTGCTTCTTAAGAACAACTAAAAAATCGTCGACGTATCTGCACACCTTAAGCACTTTGTCCGGATTAAAATCACGATCTAAGCGTCTATCTACCGCCGATAAAAAAATATCACACAGTATCGGTGCCACACATGATCCGATGCAAATGCCACGTTTCTGCACATAAAGTTTTCCATCAAATGTAACTACAGTGGCACCTAAGTAGAATTCCAAGAGACCCATAAAGTCTTCAACACTAATGCCTGCTACATTCTGAAATAGCACGTCTCCATGGTTTTCGATGCATTCCCTTACGGCGATAAACATTTACTTATGCGGGACGGAATAAAACAGGTCTTCCACGTCAACAGAGAAGAAAGAACCCACCGAATCATTTCCCCGTACAAATTCAATCACCTCAAAAGAGTTTTTTGTTGTAATGGGGTCGTCAATAGTTAAACACTTTAAACATTTGAGAAGATACCGGCTGAGGTACAGCTGCCAGGAACCTTTCTCACTGACAATCGATCTGAAAGGTATCCCGTCCTTGTGAGTCTTTGCAGTGAAAAAAAATTGACAAACATTTACCTTTGCACGCTGAAATGTTCTTAGCCAGTCTGTTCAGCTCGAGCTGATTGCACCTTTCGACGGCTGCAGTATTTTCCGAATAAAATCAGTTGGTAGTGAGCGCACGTGCTGTCGTCGTCTCTTCTTGTGTGTCGTCTTTTTTAGCGCTCTAACTTATTCAGCTACTGTAGCTGGTGGGCTTCGCATCAGCCCAGCAAACAACTGCTCCTTCACGCCACGCATGAGTAGGCGGACCTTTTTCGCTTCCATCATGTTTGGGTCAGCACGCTTGAAGAGTCGCGACATGTCCTCGACGAACATGGCCACGCTTTCATTCGGCTTCTGAAACCTACTCTTGAAGGGCTAGCTCAGCTCGCTCTTTCCTTTCGGGACTGCTGTAGGTCTCCCGAATCTGCTGCTGAAATTCGTGCCAGGTGGTAATAGACGGCTCATGGTTAACAAACCATATTCGGGCAGAGTCCTCCAAGGCAAAATACACATACCCTAGTTTCTTCCGTTCGTCCCAGTAGTTGACATCGGCTACACGATCGTAGTCATCCAACCAGTCCTCCACGTCCTCAGATGGGTCACCGTGGAAGGGTCGCGGCAAGCGCGGCGTGTTGAAAACCAGTGACGTAGGCAGCTGCCCCGTACCGTACGTCTCCAGTGTCTGACTTGCGGTTGTGGTCGGCATTCTCGGCGGATGTTGTGGGCCGTACTCCGGAGGCAGTCCTTGAAGCCGCCGGCTTTTGCGTTGGTAGTTTGCTTCCGATGAAGTTGCACCGGTGTCGAGAGCTTCGTGGGGGTCAGAGTACATAGAAGTGTACCCCGCACCTCCACCAGTTTGTCACGGACAAAGAGACACAAGATCTTTTGGTCGGCGCTACTCGTATATTTTTCTGAAACCTCCTCGTCGTCTTCTTATATAACGCGTAGGAAAAATTTATGGTAGTTATGGTAAAGGCGTGCGACACGCGTGGCGTCTGCGTCGAAGACAGGCCCTTGGAGAATATCCAATTTCTCTTCGGTATGGCCTGCAAGCTTACTCGTCGTGAAATGAACTCTTTCTCATCTGGACCCCGGTTTTACTGAGCACCGTCCACGCTGTGGTAGCAATGAAATGGTGAAAACGAAATACAGAGATACAGGAAAAAAAGAATAAAGCAAGTAATAATACAAGCAAAAATCAAAATAAATGACAGGGCAAATTGTACAAATCAAAAAAAGGAATATTTGAGATACACATGAACACACTAAATCATGGAGTGTATATTGCCACGCGCGTTTCTTATTTTCACTTTGCTCTATTCGGTTTTCGCCCTCAAAGGCTGTCAGCAATGCTCAGCGCAAACCGCGCCTCATTGTTCTAGAAGCTTCGCGATCATTGTAGATCGTTTTGTTAAGATTGCGCGCAAGACGCGACCACTCGAGATTATTCCAGAGCGTACGCGATGACCAGTGATAAGGCTAGAATGTTCGACGCGTGATGCATAAAAGCCGGCGCGCTCCAACGATGTTCAGTTCATCGACGGCCGACGCTCTGTTCGCCGCTATCAGTCTCAGCGTTTATTGCTGTAATCTCACCTTCAGTTTACCGGCCACAAGTTCGGCCCAAATAAAGTGTTTCATCTTGGACTACTGCCTACTGCCTTCGTCAACGTCACGACCACGTGACAATATCATCGCTTTTTACATAATAGGAAAAGAACACAATGACCTTGTAGCTCTACACTTGGTGAAAAACACTGATACAAAGCGATATAAAGTGAACAATCGAAACAATGCACACCTACAAAAATAATGTTATTACATTGGTAGTGTTTAATAGTGTTGATTTTATGTTTTGCTGCTCATATGAATTGAGAATAGTTGGTTTACGCTCGCTTAAGCCTCTGTGCGCCGGAAATGGTGCGTGATGATGGAATTTTCCAAGGGGGTTTATATCGATAGAAGTAATCCTTTGAGTGTCTTCACGTTTGCATGTGTCAGAAATGCGTCGAGTTTCTCGCGGTTTGCGCTAATGTAGGATTGTAGCAACCTGAGTTTGTATGTCATTTGCCATAACAATTTTATGTTTAATAAAAAGTTCTTCTGTGTGTTAAAGGTATGGTATGTCTTATATTGCCCTAATAGCTCTTTTCTGAAGTATGTTCAGCTTATTTAAATTTGATGACGTAGTGTTTGTCCAATCTAAAGCACAGTACTTGAAGCGGGCATGGAAAAGGGTCTTGTATACAAGTCGCATTACAGTAACGGCCAAAAGACGTCGACAACGATTCAAAGCGCTAACGACGGGTCTCAACTTTAAGCTAATGTGATACATATGCTCATTCCAAGATATATGTTCATTAAAAATGACTCCGTCCTAATTGATTTGGTTACAGCAGTTTTGTATGAGCCTAGGGTAACACAATTTGGTAGCCGAAGGGATGTGCCGAGAGCTTGAAAAAGGACACATTTTGTTTTCGTTTCATTTAACATTAAATTATTTTTGCTGGGCCAATCACGAAGCTTATACATGTGTTGGCCGCTAGAGCCTCGAGAGTACTATAATTTTTTCCAGTAAAAACACTGCGCAGTCATCAGCATATGCCTACTGCTTCCGGGGCGGGACGCGACGTAGAAGCGATGAAGTACAAATTAACGCAACCAGCCACAAAAGGCGGAAAAAAAGTAGCAAACACAGTAGCAAACACATTCGATCATTGCGACACGATGGCTTCCGGCTAATTTCTGAGGTTTGACATGCAAAACCACGGTATGATCATGAGATGCGGCGTAGTGGAGGGTTCCGGCAATTTCAACCAGCTGGTGTTCGTTAACGTACACTGACAACAACCAGTACAAGGGCCTCTAGCACGTCGCCCCTTTTAAAATGCAACCGCCGCAGCCGCGACGAAAGCCAAGATATTCGGCACGGACACCAAGCACCGTAACTGCCGTACCACCGCTGTAGCGTACCGGTATTGAAATAGCGCCGGAAAAACGCGTTATGGATGTTATTGCAGCCTGTTTACAGCAAACTTTTCAATCTGTGTTCATTGTCAAGCGTTTTTCGCAAAGACCGCCGATGGAAAGCGCCATGGTAACATTCGAAAAAAACGGAATAAGGATTATGTTTGAAACACCAGGCCTATAACGATGCTGCCTGTTTTTTTCCAGAGGATTAGAGGACGAATTTTAGAATAGCTTTGTTGATTTTCTCATTACAATAATAATTCTTGTACAGTTAGGTGTTTGAGTATACACTGTTTAATAAATAAGCCCGGCTGACCTATAGATGGATTCATATAAAAAACGTTGAAAAACTGAAACGACGCTTTAAAGGTCTTTGAATTTCGAAAGGCGTCAAAGCATATTAGCGAGAAACAATACTTTAAATGTTTCATAGCTGCGACAATGTGTTCCAGCTCATTCTATTATACCTTCCTATTTCGACACAGGTCTTAGCTGGATGCGGTAGGCGATGATTATTCTGAACTGAAAGTTATAGAAACAAGTCTGCCATAGAGGTACATATTGTATTCTATCTTTTTCGGCAAATACACTGATTGCATAGGTAATTTAAATGCGCATGTGGGTTATATAATTACGCAGGCACTGAAATGGCATATATAACGTAGAAAACACTGCAAATATGTGCATGCAATCTCTGAACAGTTATCTCAAAATTAATGTAGGAAATACAAATGACGTGAAAATTCATGCGCTTAAAACTCGCATTCTGCAATCTTAAATTATTACAAATAACTCCGAATCAGAAGTAGTATCACATGAAATCGCTTTGGTGCATAATTCTCTGAAAGTGAACATGGGATCGCCAAGTACTTCCCTTCGGAAATTGTGTGGAGCAAAATGCACTGTGCGTCACCACAGCAATTGTGTCCGTTCGTCCAATAATATACTTCTACGGTATTTTTTTTCTTTAGTTCAGTACGGGCTTCTCGCCGGGCCAACCACTGCAGTGAAAAAAACCGCCAGGCCTGCGCGGAACTCGCAGCACAGCCACAGCGAAAGCTGGGAGAGCGGCCTTTCTAGATTCATTGTTAAAAGCAGCGCAAAAAGACGAAACACAAGATGAAGGAGGACACAGGACAATCCTTCATCTTGTGTTTCGTCTTTTGCGCTGCTTTTAACAATGAAGTACAACCGCACTTGCATAGTACCCACTACGCCATAAATCATCATACTTTTTGTGTAGTGGGGAAGCATCTACTATGTTATTATTCGTCATTCATCAGAAAAGCGCGGTACCCGCTACACTCTTGTAACGCATTATGCGCACTTTGTTGATGCTGTGGCTGACGACGATGAAGAGTTATGCCACTTTGTAATGGGTTGGAGCATTGAACGACCCACTCGTTACGCAATTCGATTTGTGTGACGCCTGGTTCTTACTTTACTGTTCTAAAACGCTTAACAACACACGTTAACGCGATTCCTTAACTGACATGAAGCCTGCATAGAGTCTGTTGGCACCGCAGTTTCAAGCAGTGGCGTAGCTCTGTGGTAGAGCGCTGGGCTGCTGCGCAGAAGACCCGGGTTCGATTTCCAGTCGGTCATAGGTGTTTTTTATTTACTTAATAGTTTTCTTATTTAGTGCGATATTGGTTACGGACACCGGTGGCGGCGGCGGACAACTACGGCGCAGAAACGACCCTTGTTGTGATCTCATAACAGCTTTCGCTGTAAAACGCGCATTATCTTGCTGTAGTGCAAAAAAGGCAATAATTCTTGTATCTAAGGCAGAATATTTCAGACACACTGGTGATTAGTTAACAAACATCCGACTAATAAATATTGAATATCCGTGCTTATGTATGTTTTGCCGTTTGTATAAGTTAAGAGAACTTCAGATAAATGCCATATTAACAAAACGGACATCCTGAAAGCCAGACATCTCTTTAACTCCTCTCACCTTCTTGGTCCTCAAAAGGGCGCGGTATGCGGCTAGTTGGTTCGTTCCGGCTATTCTTTTAGGAATAACATGTTGAGTAATTGATGTTATTTTGCGAATTTAAGCAGTGCGCATTTTTAACTTACCATGAATGAAAAATCAGTTGTACTGGTCGTACAGTGGTAAGAAAGCAGCCCACCAAAGTGCCTTTTATCATATTGATATTGTGTAGAATCTGTAAGTTTGTTTCTTCCTTCAAAGTTTGTTTTGCGTGCAGAAGCAGGGCCACGTTCTAGTTAGTCCCATGATCACTGATTGCTACAGCATGGGTCTGCCTCAAGGGCCAGGCAAGAACGAATGCAACGCGAAGTCAAGATAAAGAACGGCAATTCTTCGACGTTCTGGTCCAAATATTATTAGGTGTGACACAGGATAATACAAGATAAAAAAAAGCCAATTATAATCCCCGCACTCATCATTCTTGTGGAAACAATCAGGCCCATTGAGAGAAGCGCAAAGCGAGTGCATCAGACAGGGCAGCATACGTGGCAAGACTTTATTGTAATTGAAAGAACATATGTACTAAAGCGGCGCGCCCAAAACAGGGATTGTTCACCACTGCACTAGTAAATAGCACACCGGTCACGATGGGTAAAATTAGGATGCAATTATGTTTCTACAGTCTGCTGTAAAAGCTCACAGGATCCCCTACGCATTCGGCTCTGTCAACTCAAAGGTGAAAGTCCCCCTTGTTTTGATTCTCAGTCGATAACATGGACCCCCCAGCACATAAAACATTTCTGCACTTATCGCTGTCTTACACTGCATTCGAATCACAAGAATTGCAAGCTTTCTGCAACTCGCGCACCTCTGGTATTCGACCACATATAATCAAAAAATGATATAATTTCGTTACGCCAGCACGTTGCGCATAGATGACGTCACAAATTTTGATGATCTGTGACCCCCCTTATGACGATAATCCGCGACGATTCCTCGCATCACTCGTGTTCACCCTGATGGTCACTTCGGTGTGTTTCATGAGGCCTCTAAGGCATTTCCTTTAAAGGCACGTTCTCAGTGCTTTCGCGACGAGTCACAACAAACGATGTCCCAACAATCTTGTAGCTGCGAGACCGCTTTCAAGACAGCTCTTTTATCTCCAACAAAAGTAATATACTGATTAATAACATACTTCGCAACATGTGACGCTATTTGCTTGGTCACCAAGCTTAAAGGGCCCCCTCACCAGCCTCTCAAAATACAAATTCTACCCTGGCGTTTCTCGTCTTTCTTGCACACTTTCGTGACGCAGACAGTGATTCCCGTGACGTACATAGTATACATGCTCTCGATTGGTCCATATACGCGAAGTATCAGATCTGAATTGTCTCCTGCACTGCTTTGCCATGCAGCCGCCCATCAGTTCTTCCTTGTCTCGCATCACTACCGAGCGCGATCAACTGATTTCACTTCATTTTGTGTGTTTCCAACTGCGCAAGCTGCGATAACGGCATGTGGCCGACCAGCGCGAAATCCTGATAGGCTCGAGCGCTGAGTGCTAACATTGTTCACGGGCTTTTAAGAAAAAAAAAAACCCGCCAGGCCTGCGCGGAACGCACAGCACAGTCACAGCGAAAGCTGGGGAGAGCACCATTTCTAAAACCCGTTGCAATCTATCTTGGGGCTACTAATACAAGTACGCTTGCAAGGTACCCACAACTCCATTAATTGATTCGGTGGCTGATGACGACGAAGAATTATGGCTGAGACCCTTTGTAATGGGTTGGAAGCATTCAACGACCCCCTCGTAATGCAATTCATATTATGTGACGCCTGGTTACACAAATGGCATTCTGTGACGCCTGGTTGTCGTTTCACTCTTCTGCCACGTTATAATTGCGCATGTTAACGGGGTTCCTTCCCCGACATAATGCTTGTATAGGGTTTTTGTGCGCTGGGTTTTCGAGCACAGGCAAGGCTCAGTGGTAGAACACTGGGCTGGCACGGAGCGGACCCGGGTTCGAACCCCGTTCCATCCTGAACATTTTTTTCTTAAAGTTTTTTTTTCTTATTTCGTGCGATAGCGGTTACGGACACCGGCAGCGGTGGCGGCGGCGGACAACTACGGCACCCTTGTTGTGATCTCATAACAGCTTTCGCTGTAATAAGTGTTGAGGAGGATATATCGCCTGAAGGAAGGGTAACGAAGGCGAGGAGGGAACAACTCCTCGTCTCTGAACGCGGGGTGGTGAGAGAGGCCCTTCAATTTATTTGTCATATTTGCCCTCCCGGTAAACGGACTTAAAAAAGTGTGCTGACGTGTAGGGCATTTCAATTTTAAAGTTTTAATATTAATCGGAGACCGTAGTTAGGCAAAAACCTGCACTGTAGCCGCGCGTAAACATGATTTAAATTCGACCGACGTCACAAACAAGTGTCGCGGAAGTGCACTTAGAGTTATAGACGTCATAGAGTGTTTGTGCAGTGGGCCGCAGGACCATCTGCGTGGGCAGGCATTTTGTGAGAAATGTCACCACGAACCGGCACTAACCGGAAGTTTGGCCGCACCAACGCATATGCGCGTTCGGCTTAGTGATGTTCAAGCAGAAGGTTATTCTCGGGTGGAATCAATACAAGGGTTATTGGACCTTAAAGACCACGTGGCGGAGGAAGAAGGCCGTTTTCACCTCAAGTTCACTCAGATGGCGTTCGCGAACTGACCTGATCGACGGAAATTGACACTTGCCTTTCCTTATCTACCTCTTTCAGCTTTCAGCTTCGTATCTTGTTTTCATTTTTTCTTGTCTCCACTTCTTTTCTCATTCTTTGCAGGCAGCTAGGGTTCTTCTTGGGTGAATGATTAGTCTTGATTAACCATATTTGAATACAGCCGCCCCACCCCTGTACCACTGTTTACCACTTATATTCCCATGACATTATAATTCCTGCCACGCACGACACTGAAACATCAAAGAGTCCTTTGATCCGGGAGCATTCTCAATATCGGATTATGTGCCGCAATAAGCGCCACAATTTCTAATATTCAATCAGAAAAGATGAATCCCATTGACGGAGTTAAAAAAAAAGCCACCAGATCCCACGCACTGTGGGAATCGATGTAATGCGAAGCAGCCAGGAAGGAGCAGATCATGCTTTACATAATTTGCATGTCATATGTTTTACATGTTAGGACCTATCATCTATGTTCGTCATACATGCACGTCGCGCCATACCAATTTTGGTGTATATCCAGCTAGCGAACTGGACGCAAGCGCACCATGAGCGTGGCATGTAAATGGCGTTGTAGATGACATGCATGCTAGGATTTTCATGTTACCACCTGCCACTTATGTTCATTCGACAGTCATGTCACTCAATACCAAATATGGTGTATATCAAGCTAACGAAACGGCTGCGAGCGCGCCCTGAGCGTGGAATGCAAGTCATGTCGCTCATGACATGTCATGATTTCCATATTACCACTTGTCATTTATGTTCGTCATACAGTCATGTCACTCAATACCAAATTTGGTGTATTCAAGCTTAACGAAACGGCCGCGAGCACGCCATGAGCGTGGCATGCAGGTCATGTCGCACATGACAAGTCATGATTTACCATATTACCAGTTGTCATTTATGTTCGTCATACAGTCATGCCACTCAATACCAAATTTGGTGTATTCAAGCTAACGAAACGGCCGCGAGC
>JALIZH010017280.1:62500-75431 GCA_030522465.1 Rhipicephalus appendiculatus | reverse complement strand
GAAGAAATAGAGCGCTGAACGACAACATGAGGCTGGAGCGAAGAAAACAGGAAAGGGCCCGTTGTATTAGAAGTTAAATTTAAGAGACAGGAGGATCGGGCGTTTTGGTACGACATGTTAAAGAGTGCTTAACAGCGCAAACGACCGGAGGGGATAGAAGAGAAGAAACAGAGCGCTGAACGACAACATGAGGCTGGAGCGAAGAAAACAGGAAAGGGCCTGTTGTATTGGAAGTTAAACTTAAGAGACAGGAGGATCGGGCGTGTTGGTACGACATGTTAAAGAGTGCTTAACAGCGCAAACGACAGGAGGGGATAGAAGAGAAGAGACAGAGCGCTGAACGACAACATGAGGCTGGAGCGAAGAAATCTGGAAAAGGTCCATTGTATTAGAAGTGAAACTTAAGAGACAGGAGGATTGGGCGTGTTGGTACGACATGTTAAAGAGTGCTTAACAGCGCAAACGACAGAAGGGGATAGAAGAAAAGAGACAGGACGCTGAACGACAACATGAGGCTGGAGCGAAGAAAACAGGAAAGGGCCCCTTGTATTTGAAGTTAAACTTAAGAGACAGGAGGATTGGGCGTGTTGGTACGACATGATAAAGAGTGCTTAACAGCGCAAACGACAGGAGGAGATAGAAGAGAAGAAACAGAGCGCTGAACGACATGAGGCTGGAGCTAAGAAAACAGGAAAGGGCCCGTTGTATTAGAAATGACATTTAAGAGACAGTAGGATTGGGCGTGTTGTACGACATGATAAAGGCTGCTTAACAGCGCAAACGACAGGAGGGGTTAGAAGAGAAGAAACAGAGCGATGAACGACAACATGAGGCTGGAGCGAAGAAAACAGGAAAGGGACCGTTGTATTAGAAGTTAAACTTAAGAGACAGGAGGATTGGGCGTGTTGTTACGACATGATAAAGAGTGCTTAACAGCGCAAACGACAGGAGGGGATAGAAGAGAAGAAACAGAGCGCTGAACGACAACATGAGGCTGGAGCGAAGAAAACAGGAAAGGGCCTGTTGTATTGGAAGTTAAACTTAAGAGACAGGAGGATCGGGCGTGTTGGTACGACATGTTAAAGAGTGCTTAACAGCGCAAACGACAGGAGGGGATAGAAGAGAAGAGACAGAGCGCTGAACGACAACATGAGGCTGGAGCGAAGAAATCAGGAAAGGGCCCGTTATATTAGAAATGAAACTTAAGAGATAGTAGGATTGGGCGTGTTAAGAGTCCTTAACAGCGCAAACTACAGGAGGGGATAGAAGAGAAGAGACAGAGCGCTGAAGGACAACATGAAGCTGGAGCGAAGAAATCAGGAAAGGGCCCGTTGTATTAGAAATGAAACTTAAGAGACAGCAGGATTGGGCGTGTTGGTACGACATGATAAAGAGTCCTTAACAGCGCAAAATACAGGACGGGATAGAAGAAAAGAGACAGCGCTGAAGGACAACATGAAGCTGGAGCGAAGAAATAAGGAAAGGGTCCGTTGTATTAGAAGTGAAACTTAAGCGATAGTAGGATTGCGCGTGTCGGTACGACATGATAAAGAGTGCTTAACAGCGCAAACTACAGGGGGGGGATAGAAGAGAAGAGATAGCGCTGAACGACAACATGAGGCTGGAGCGAAGAAATCAGGAAAGGGTCCGTTGTATTAGAAGTGAAACTTAAGAGACAGCAGGATAGGGCGTGTTGGTACGACATGATAAAGAGTGCTTAACAGCGCAAACGCCAGGAGGGGATAGAAGAGAAGAGACAGCGCTGCAGGACAACATGAAGCTGGAGCGAAGAAATCAGGAAAGGGTGCGTTGTATTAGAAGTGAAACTTAAGCGATAGTAGGATTGCGCGTGTTGGTACGACATGATAAAGAGTGCTTAACAGCGCAAACTACAGCAGGGGATAGAAGAGAACAGATAGCGCTGAACGACAACATGAGGCTGGAGCGAAGAAATCAGGAAAGGGTCCGTTTTATTAGAAGTGAAACTTAAGGGAAAGGATGATTGGGCTTGTTGGTACGACATGATAAAGAGTGCTTAACAGCGCAAACTACAGGAGGGGATAGAAGACAAGAGACAGCGCTGAAGGACAACATGAAGCTGGAGCGAAGAAATCAGGAAAGGGTCCGTATATCAGAAGTGAAACATAAGCGATAGTAGGATTGCGCGTGTTGGTACGACATGATAAAGAGTGCTTAACAGCGCAAACTACAGGAGGGGATAGAAGAGAAGAGATAGCGCTGAACGACAACATGAGGCTGGAGCGAAGAAATCAGGAAAGGGTCCGTTGTATTAGAAGTGAAACTTAAGAGACAGCAGGATTGGGCGTGTTGGTACGACATGATAAAGAGCGCTTAACTGCGCAAACTATAGGAGGGGATAGAAGAAAAGAGACAGCGCTGAAGGACAACATGAAGCTGGAGCAAAGAAATCAGGAAAGGGTCCGTTGTATTAGAAGTGAAACTTAAGAGACAGGAGGATTGGGCGTGTTGTTACGACATGATAAAGAGTGCTTAACAGCGCAAACGACAGGAGGGGATAGAAGAGAAGAAACAGAGCGCTGAACGACAACATGAGGCTGGAGCGAAGAAAACAGGAAAGGGCCTGTTGTATTAGAAGTTAAACTTAAGAGACAGCAGGATCGGGCGTGTTGGTACGACATGTTAAAGAGTGCTTAACAGCGCAAACGACAGGAGGGGATAGAAGAGAAGAGACAGAGCGCTGAACGACAACATGAGGCTGGAGCGAAGAAATCAGGAAAGGGCCCGTTGTATTAGAAATGAAACTTAAGAGACAGCAGGATTCGGCGTGTTGGTACGACATGATAATGAGTGCTTAAAAGCGCAAACGACAGGAGGGGATAGAAGAAAAGAGACAGGGCGCTGAACGACTACATGAGGCTGGAGCGAAGAAAACAGGAAAGGGCCCGTTGTATTAGAAATGAAACTTAAGAGAAAGGAGGATTGGGCGTGTTGGTGCGACATGATAAAGAGTGCTTAACAGCGAAAATGACAGGAGGGGATAGAAGAGAAGAGACAGCGCTGAACGGCAACATGAGGCTGGAGAGAAGAAAACAGGAAAGGGCCTGTTGTATTTGAAGTTAAACTTAAGAGACAGGAGGATTGGGCGTGTTGGTACGACATGATAAAGACTGCTTAACAGAGCAAACGACAGGAGGGGATAGAAGAGAAGAAACAGAGCGATGAACGACAACATGAGGCTGGAGCGAAGAAAACAGGAAAGGGCCCGTTGTATTAGAAGTTAAACTTAAGAGACAGGAGGATTGGGCGTTTTGTTACGACATGATAAAGAGTGCTTAACAGCGCAAACGACAGGAGGGGATCGAAGAGAAGAAACAGAGCGCTGAACGACAACATGAGGCTGGAGCGAAGAAAACAGGAAAGGGCCTGTTGTATTAGAAGTTAAACTTAAGAGACAGCAGGATCGGGCGTGTTGGTACGACATGTTAAAGAGTGCTTAACAGCGCAAACGACAGGAGGGGATAGAAGAGAAGAGACAGAGCGCTGAACGACAACATGAGGCTGGAGCGAAGAAATCAGGAAAGGGCCCGTTGTATTAGAAATGAAACTTAAGAGACAGCAGGATTCGGCGTGTTGGTACGACATGATAATGAGTGCTTAAAAGCGCAAACGACAGGAGGGGATAGAAGAAAAGAGACAGGGCGCTGAACGACTACATGAGGCTGGAGCGAAGAAAACAGGAAAGGGCCCGTTGTATTAGAAATGAAACTTAAGAGAAAGGAGGATTGGGCGTGTTGGTGCGACATGATAAAGAGTGCTTAACAGCGAAAATGACAGGAGGGGATAGAAGAGAAGAGACAGCGCTGAACGGCAACATGAGGCTGGAGAGAAGAAAACAGGAAAGGGCCTGTTGTATTTGAAGTTAAACTTAAGAGACAGGAGGATTGGGCGTGTTGGTACGACATGATAAAGACTGCTTAACAGAGCAAACGACAGGAGGGGATAGAAGAGAAGAAACAGAGCGATGAACGACAACATGAGGCTGGAGCGAAGAAAACAGGAAAGGGCCCGTTGTATTAGAAGTTAAACTTAAGAGACAGGAGGATTGGGCGTTTTGTTACGACATGATAAAGAGTGCTTAACAGCGCAAACGACAGGAGGGGATCGAAGAGAAGAAATAGAGCGCTGAACGACAACATGAGGCTGGAGCGAAGAAAACAGGAAAGGGTCTGTTGTATTAGAAGTTAAATTTAAGAGACAGGAGGATCGGGCGTTTTGGTACGACATGTTAAAGAGTGCTTAACAGCGCAAACGACAGGAGGGGATAGAAGAGAAGAGACAGCGCTGAACGGCAACATGAGGCTGGAGCGAAGAATCAGGAAAGGGCCCGTTATATTAGAAATGAAACTTAAGAGACAGTAGGATTGGGCGTGTTAAGAGTCCTTAACAGCGCAAACTACAGGAGGGGATAGAAGAGAAGAGACAGAGCGCTGAAGGACAACATGAAGCTGGAGCGAAGAAATCAGGAAAGGGCCCGTTGTATTTGAAATGAAACTTAAGAGACAGCAGGATTGGGCGTGTTGGTACGACATGATAAAGAGTCCTTAACAGCGCAAAATACAGGACGGGATAGAAGAAAAGAGACAGCGCTGAAGGACAACATGAAGCTGGAGCGAAGAAATCAGGAAAGGGTCCGTTGTATTAGAAGTGAAACTTAAGCGATAGTAGGATTGCGCGTGTCGGTACGACATGATAAAGAGTGCTTAACAGCGCAAACTACAGGGGGGGGATAGAAGAGAAGAGATAGCGCTGAACGACAACATGAGGCTGGAGCGGAGAAATCAGGAAAGGGTCCGTTGTATTAGAAGTGAAACTTAAGAGACAGCAGGATAGGGCGTGTTGGTACGACATGATAAAGAGTGCTTAACAGCGCAAACGCCAGGAGGGGATAGAAGAGAAGAGACAGCGCTGCAGGACAACATGAAGCTGGAGCGAAGAAATCAGGAAAGGGTCCGTTGTATTAGAAGTGAAACTTAAGCGATAGTAGGATTGCGCGTGTTGGTACGACATGATAAAGAGTGCTTAACAGCGCAAACTACAGCAGGGGATAGAAGAGAAGAGATAGCGCTGAACGACAACATGAGGCTGGAGCGAAGAAATCAGGAAAGGGTCCGTTTTATTAGAAGTGAAACTTAAGGGAAAGGATGATTGGGCTTGTTGGTACGACATGATAAAGAGTGCTTAACAGCGCAAACTACAGGAGGGGATAGAAGACAAGAGACAGCGCTGAAGGACAACATTAAGCTGGAGCGAAGAAATCAGGAAAGGGTCCGTTGTATTAGAAGTGAAACTTAAGCGATAGTAGGATTGCGCGCTTTGGTACGACATCATAAAGAGTGCTTAACAGCGCAAACTACAGGAGGGGATAGAAGAGAAGAGATAGCGCTGAACGACAACATGAGGCTGGAGCGAAGAAATCAGGAAAGGGCCCGTTGTATTAGAAATGAAACTTAAGAGGCAGCAGGAAAGGGCGTGTTGGTACGACATGATAAAGAGTGCTTAACAGCGCAAACTACAGGAGGGGATAGAAGAAAAGAGACAGCGCTGAAGGACAACATGAAGCTGGAGCGAAGAAATCAGGAAAGGGTCCGTATATCAGAAGTGAAACATAAGCGATAGTAGGATTGCGCGTGTTGGTACGACATGATAAAGAGTGCTTAACAGCGCAAACTACAGGAGGGGATAGAAGAGAAGAGATAGCGCTGAACGACAACATGAGGCTGGAGCGAAGAAATCAGGAAAGGGTCCGTTGTATTAGAAGTGAAACTTGAGAGACAGCAGGATTGGGCGTGTTGGTACGACATGATAAAGAGTGCTTAACAGCGCAAACTACAGGAGGGGATAGAAGAAAAGAGACAGCGCTGAAGGACAACATGAAGCTGGAGCAAAGAAATCAGGAAAGGGTCCGTTGTATTAGAAGTGGAACTTAAGCGATAGTAGGATTGCGCGTTTTGGTACGACATGATAAAGAGTGCTTAACAGCGCAAACTACAGGAGGGGATACAAGAGAAGAGATAGCGCTGAACGACAACATGAGGCTGGAGCGAAGAAATCAGGAAAGGGCCCGTTGTATTAGAAATAAAACTTAAGAGGCAGCAGGAATGGGCGTGTTGGTACGACATGATAAAGAGTGCTTAACAGCGCAAACTACAGGAGGGGATAGAAGAAAAGAGACAGCGCTGAAGGACAACATGAAGCTGGAGCGAAGAAATCAGGAAAGGGTCCGTTGTATCAGAAGTGAAACATAAGCGATAGTAGGATTGCGCGTGTTGGTACGACATGATAAAGAGTGCTTAACAGCGCAAACGACAGGAGGGGATAGAAGAGAAGAGACAGCGCTGAAGGACAACATGAAGCTGGAGCGAAGAAATCAGGAAAGGGTCCGTTGTATTAGAAGTGAAACTTAAGCGATAGTAGGATTGCGCGTGTTGGTACGACTTGATAAAGAGTGCTTAACAGCGCAAACTACAGGAGGGGATAGAAGAGAAGAGACAGCGCTGAACGGCAACATGAGGCTGGAGCGAAGAAATCAGGAAAGGGCCCGTTGTATTAGAAGTGAAACTTAAGAGACAGTAGCATTGGGCGTGTTGGTACGACATAATAAAGAGTGCTTAACAGCGCAAACTACAGGAGGGGATAGAAGAGAAGATACAGCGCTGAACGACAACATGAAGCTGGAGCGAAGAAATCAGGAAAGGGCCCGTTGTATTAGATATAAAACTTAAGAGACAGCAGTATTGGGCGTGTTGGTACGACATGATAAAGAGTGCTTAACAGCGCAAACTACAGGAGGGGATAGAAGAAAAGAGACAGCGCTGAAGGACAACATGAAGCTGGAGCGAAGAAATCAGGAAAGGGTCCGTTGTATCAGAAGTGAAACATAAGCGATAGTAGGATTGCGCGTGTTGGTACGACATGATAAAGAGTGCTTAACAGCGCAAACTACAGGAGGGGATAGAAGAGAAGAGATAGCGCTGAACGACAACATGAGGCTGGAGCGAAAAAATCAGGAAAGGGTCCGTTGTATTAGAAGTGAAACTTGAGACAGCAGGATTGGGCGTGTTGGTACGACATGATAAAGAGTGCTTAACAGCGCATACTACAGGAGGGGATAGAAGAAAAGAGACAGCGCTGAAGGACAACATGAAGCTGGAGCAAAGAAATCAGGAAAGGGTCCGTTGTATTAGAAGTGAAACTTAAGCGATAGTAGGATTGCGCGTTTTGGTACGACATGATAAAGAGTGCTTAACAGCGCAAACTACAGGAGGGGATAGAAGAGAAGAGATAGCGCTGAACGACAACATGAGGCTGGAGCGAAGAATTCAGGAAAGGGCCTGTTGTATTAGAAATGAACCTTAAGAGACAGTAGGATTGCGCGTTTTGGTACGACGTGATAAAGAGTGCTTAACAGCGCAAACTACAGGAGGGGATAGAAGAGAAGAGACAGCGCTGAACGACAACATGAGACTGGAGCGAAGAAATCAGGAAAGGGCCCGTTGTATTAGAAATGAACCTTAAGAGACAGTAGGTTTGGGCGTGTTGGTACGCCATGATAAAGAGTGCTTAACAGCGCAAACGACAGGAGCGGATAGAAGAGAAGAGACAGAGCACTGATCTGCCAACAATTTATTTGCGAAAGTCTTCGCTTTTATACAGTCACCACTTCCACCGGGAATGCGCCAAACACAGCGATATTGCACAAGTACATCAGAACGCCGAGCAAAGAAACAACTTTTCATTATCGGTGAGCGCGACAGAAGGGTTGCTAACACAGACATCTTTTAATGAACAAATCTTTTCTGCCTCGATAATTTCGCTTGTTGTGCGATCCCTGCACTTTGCCACAAATGCCAAATGCCTAATTTTAATGGACAGCGACGTTGCGTCGTACAAGACTGACGCTCTTGCTATTTTAGATGTGATGCGAAGTGGTTTTAAACATTTTGAGCTTACCCATGAACTCTCTGGGAATCGTGAAATCAGGTTTCTTGACGTTAAGCTATTCCTAAATAATGGCCGCTCTTGTTGGATGTATCACCCGCGTGGAAATAAGCCCGTCTTGCCATTTCACTCCGCGCACTCTGAACTAGTTAAGCGGCGTATCGCAAAATCTTGTTTCATAAATGCTTTGAAAAAATCCTGTGTACTCAAGATAACTGAAAGCTTTGTTGAGCAATCTTCAAGGCTGACCACGGCGGGTTACCCCGACCATGTGCAAATTTCCGTCGCCGAAGGCCTGCTGCGTGAGCTTCGGTCCAAAGAGAACGCTAACGTAATTTCCACCCTGTCACAGCTAGACAGGCTTTTGCCGTAGTTCCGTATGCGCACAAGGTAGCGCACAATGTCAACAAAGTGCCGCAGTGAGTGATTGTTAAGGTGGTCTTTCGGCCCCTCGAAAATTGAGTGGCCTGTGCAAATTGTCCGTTCCAGCGTCCAGACCCACCCTCGGGTGAATTATCAAGCACGCAATTAAATTTAGAGATTGCATTTGTAATGTAGTGTATCAGCTACCGTTGTCGTGTGGAAGATAATACGTCGGCTAAACAGGTCGTTGTTTAAATGAGAGGCTGAAGGAACATCTGTACAATGTTGATCGGTGTAAACAAGGGTGGCTGTCTGCTCATTGCAGCACGTGTGGGTGCAGGCCAAAGTTTTCAGATTGCAGCATAGGCGGAGAGTACGGGGGGAGCTCGGGCCCCCTCCCTCCCCCCGGACGGCTGCACGAAGGGCAGAGCCCCCCCCCCCCCCCGGGCGCATGCCCGGTATATTTTTTAAGAGCTTGGCTTAGGTCCCCGTCCATTGACAACGAGCGTTTGGCCTCCTGTCTGGCAGCTATTTATTTCACAGGGGGGCTGTTTATACCCACTTTTTCATTTCAGGCTTTTAAAATTCCGATCATGGACCAGTGAGAAGTGAAACACTCAGTGAATAATTCCCCGCAAAGAGATTTGTATGTGCAGAATATGTTGTGTTAACAAACAATTGAGGCGACCTCTTAGTGTTCTATAGTGGTAGAAAATCGTATTTTCTACCACCTGAGAATTATTTTTGGCCATCACAAATTGAAGATTAAAGCATCCTGTACCAGCATTAGGCCACTCTCTTATGTCTGGTGCATGTTTTAACAAAGTAATTCATGTCAATAAAGAAAATAGGCGGGTCCCACTCGTTGAGGGAATCGACTTTATGTGATGCAGTCACCGAGTAGCAGCTTATACGGCATTTTTCGCTTTGAGCCAAGCGTTGCAAGGAGGATCGATGTCTTTGTGTAAGTTGAAAAATAAATCGGGAGTCATCACAAGAGATATTCATACTGATATCACGGTGTAGGCGCCAAAGAGAATAAGGTGGTATTAAAGTCTTTAATTATATTCTTTAATTTAGGAGGCGGACATGCTCTCTCTCTCTCGATATATATATATATATATATATATATATATATATATATATATATATATATATATATATATATATATATATCGCCAGTGATGCTGCCTCAGGGCACTGCTGTGAGTTGCTTCGCTGACACCGAGCCTTTGTCGTTGGTTTCCCTTCACGCAGGATCACCGCCTTTGTCTGCCTCAACTGATCCTAAGGCGGCCACCACTGCTTTAAATGCTACCATTAATCCCCACCTCACTGCTGAGCAAAAGAGAGACCTTTTAGACCTTCTTCAAAAGCACAGCCTTTCGTTTGACGTGCACTCCAAGGTTCTGGGCCGCACGTCCGCTGCAGTGCACCGCATCGAAACCGATGGCAGCTCCATTGTACGCCGCCGCCCATACCGTGTGTCTTCGGCGGAACGACAAATCATTGAGGACAACGTCGCCGACATGCTCAAACGTGACATCATCCGGCCTTCGTCCAGCTCTTGGTCATCTCCTGTGGTCTTGGTCCGGAAAAAGGATGGCTCTGTACGTTTCTGTGTTGATTACAGAGCGCTAAATAAGATCACAAAAAAAGATGTATATCCGTTGCCACGCATCGATGATGCCCTCGACTCCCTTCAAGGTGCAGAGTATTTCTCCAGACTTGACCTCCGGTCCGGGTATTGGCAAATACCTATGCACGAAGCAGACAAGGACAAAACAGCCTTTGCAACACCGGACGGGCTTTATGAGTTCAACGTAATGCCCTTTGGATTATGCAACGCTCCTGCAACATTCGAGCGCATAATAGATACTGTTTTACGTGGCCTCAAGTGGAAAAGCCGCTTATGTTATCTAGACGACATCGTCATTTTTTCTTCCACTTTTCCTCAGCACCTTGAGCGTTTGGACGAAGTTTTAACATGCATTTCGAACGCTGGACTTCAGCTCAACACTAAGAAGTGCCACTTCGCCACTAAATGCATCAAAATGCTCGGCCACCTTGTCAGCAAAGATGGCGTCCGACCCAACCCAGACAAGATTGCTGCCGTGATTCGTTTCCCTCGCCCAGACAATCAAAAACATTTGCGAAGTTTCCTTGGCCTGGCGTCTTACTTCCGCCGCTTCATCAGTAACCTTTGCTACCATTGCGAGGCCATTACACAAGCTTCTGACGTCGGGAACAGCCTTCGTTTGGACAGATGACTGCGAGTGTGCTTTCCAAGCCCTTAAACGTGCGTTAGCATCAGACCCCGTCCTCCGCCACTTCGACGAGAGTGCACCCACATTTCTGCACACAGATGCCAGCGGACATGGAATCGGTGCTGTCCTCCTACAGCGCGACGACATTTCACGTGAGCGAGTAGTTGCATATGCAAGTCGTGCACTTACACCTGCGGAACAGAACTACTCGATAACAGAACAGGAATGTCTCGCTGTAGTGTGGGCCATACAGAAATTTCGGCCATATCTTTATGGACGCCACTTCACTGTGATTACCGATCACCACGCTTTATGCTGGTTGTCCTCGCTGAAAAATTTGTCTGGGCGCCTCGGTCGCTGGATACTTCGTTTGCAAGAGTACACGTATGACGTTGTGTACAAGTCTGGCAAACAGCATCATGATGCCGACGCTCTCTCTCGCTGCCCTCTGCCACTTTCATCTCCGACCGCGCATCCTCATTGCCCCACAGGTGATCAAGTGGCTTCGTCTTCATTCTCGTTATCGCCCCTGGCAGTTGCTGAGTCGCTATCTTCCAACCGCTGCGCTCAGTTTGCCGCGTGTCAACGTGACGACCCCTATTGTAACCGCATCATCGGTTACCTCAATGGCACGCCTTCTCCACCTAATGCCAGACTACGTCGTCAGCTGAGGCAGTTCAAGCTGGAGAACAATGTGCTGCAGCGCTATACTTACAATACCGATGGGCATCGGTGGGTGCCAGTACTTCCCCGTTCGCTGCGTAAACAAGTTCTCGAAGCACTGCACGACGATCCATCTGCTGGCCACTTGGGTTTTCAGAAGACATACAACCGCGTTAGGAGCCGTTTTTTCTGGCCGGGCCTTTCTATCTTTGTGGCCAAGTATGTCGCTTCTTGCACACTTTGCCAACGCCGGAAACTACCAACTTCAGCTCCTGCTGGCCTGTTACTACCCATCCTATGTCCTGAAACACCTTTTGCCATGGTCGGAATAGACCTGGTCGGACCACTTCCCATAACGCCATCAGGCCATCGCTGGATCGTCACCGCCGTCGATCATCTCACACGGTACGCGGAGACCGCTCCTCTACGCACTAGTTCTGCGTCAGACGTTGCCGCCTTCTTTTTGGAAGCCATTGTGTTGCGTCATGGTGCACCTCGCGTGTTGTTGAGTGATCGAGGCAAGGCGTTTTTGTCCACGATTCTTGAAGAAGTCCTAAAAAGTTGTGGCACAGTTCATAAGACGACATCAGCCTACCACCCACAAACAAATGGCCTGACAGAGCGATTCCATCGGACTCTAACCGACATGATATCAATGTACATCGGACCAAACCACGATAACTGGGACAAAATCTTGCCGTTCGTGACGTTTGCTCACAACACCGCTGTCCAACGAACTACCGGATATTCCCCTTTCTACCTCGTCTATGGTCGTGCGCCGACATTCACCATCGACGCCGCTTTCTACAATGTAACGACGAAAACCTCTCAAACGACGCCAGAACATTTCGTCTCTAGGCTTCATGATTGTCGACAACGTGCTCGGCTCAGCACGGGGGCCAGTCAACAAGACCGAAAGCAACGTTATGACAGCTTTCGTCGAGACGTCACCTTCCGTCCTGGAGATGAAGTACTACTGTGGACGCCTGTTCGTACTCCCGGTTTGTGTGAGAAATTTCAATCACACTTTATTGGCCCTTACGTTGTTTGTGAACGAACATCCCCAGTGAACTACCTTGTCACTCCCGTCGAGGTTTCCTCGGACCGTCGTTACCGTGCGTCAGAGATAGTTCACGTTTCGCGTCTCAAACCATTCGTTCGCCGTACCTTTCCCGCGTAAGCATCGGCTGGGCCGGCCGCTCGCGCGCGCGGGGAGAATTAGTGTGAGCATTATTTATGTGCTTCATCATCTCATCTGTATCATCTGTACATACTCATCATCAGCGCTTGGGTTTTGGTTGTGGGGCTCATACTCGAGTCAATAAAAGAAGAGTCTTGAGGGTTCTAAACGGTGCGTCACAAGATATATATATATATGTCGTAAAAAAGTGATTCTGGGTCCGGGTCAATATAAACGGTCAAGTAGAGACGCGTACGAAGCGATTTATTGACGTTTCGGCCGCGGGTCCGGCCTTCATCGTCTACCATATATATATATATATATATATGGTAGACGAAGAATTAAAAACAGCGCTAAACACGGGACGAGAAGAACACACATACACGGCGCTGAACTAACAACCAATGTTTTATTGCAAAACAGGTGCGATATATAAGACACAGGTGACTGCGCAGAAACCAAGAAACATGAGCCAAAG